>WOGP01004730.1:0-13739 GCA_015342065.1 Leptinotarsa undecemlineata
CCCATATGGTGCGCACTTTAATGGTGATACTGTATAAGTTAGAATAAAATTTGGGAAATTATATCTTTAGTGATTGTTCATTTTTCTCACTTTATGTGACCTCTAGAAACCATGTACCCAGTTTCAATTATTTTATTAAAATTTTCATTAGGTGAGTGTTAGGTTCCCTAATTTTGATGTCAACCTGAGAATTCGTTCAGCAGAAACTTCTATAATGGTTTATAATTGCTCGGTTATAACTTTAAATATTTTCTTCAAAGTTTCAGTGATTAGAAAGTGATAATTAGAAGACATTTGTGTAAGATTTCAATTAACAATTTCAATTCAACAGATAAAGTTCACTGCTGCTGCATAGATTGATGTTTCAAATTTTAATCTGCCTGTAAATAAGAATGTCAAAAATCAAAATAAAGATCCCTAAGCAATTCAGATGACAGCAATGGAATTGATGCATCACGAATTATTTTGAAAACCGAATTCTTAAAGATCATCAAAACTAAGGAAACATGTTCATAGTGAAAAACATGCAAGCTGCTTTCTGACACATATCTGCAGATCAAGTCAATCTTCTATATTCAAAATTAATTTGACTGAGCTACATCAGTTATCAGGATAGGTCTAATTGGGTTTTCAGAAGTATACTGAATACCCCAAAAATATTTGTATATCGGGACATCTTCAAATGCAATTCTTATGAAGTGTAAGTATTTGAACTTACAATTATTTATCAAAACAGATAATTCAAATGGAAAGTATATCATAAGCTTGATAGGTGAGCATTGTCCCAATGGTAGTCTCTTTGACCAGGTATTCTTTTTGTGAGAATTTGGATTGATTTTTATGTTACATGGCTAACGAGAAATGGACAGCGAAATTTGAATATAATTTATCCAGAACACTAGGCTAAAAAATTGATGTATTTTTTCCGAAGTCGTGGTTCACAATATCAGAAAGCAGCAGCATAGATTTTTTTTTTGCAAAAATTACTGACTCATTCACTGTCGGTTTGTTTTGTAATGTCGTTGTCTTAATAACGAGTTGATTATTCACAGGGTGATTATTCGTTTAGTGGAATGGGTGTTAAAACTCATAGCACGGACTTCAGTAGTGGAAAATCAGATAGTAAGTATATTTGTCGACAGCATCTTTGTCTCCGTACAATATAATTATATTTGAAAAACCTAATGTTAGGTCGTACAGAAGATATATTGAACACAATTTAAAGTACTATCTGGGATCCTCTGTAACACCTTTTTTTTCAAACAAGATGAACTAAATTTTTTTCTACATTTTTTGAGGTACTCATTGCTAAGGTTTGACAAAGACAACATGAAATTATTATTGCTCTATTTTTATTGAAATATCTTTTGGTATACTGGTATATTAGTTTAAATGGTATCCAAGGTATCAAATCAGTTCTTTTGAACTGTAGTTCCAGTGTAGTTGCTTTTAATGCTTTTTTATTGTTCTGATTGCACCAAGAAGAAAAATAAAATGCTTTCTGAGAATCAAATGGATGATTTAGTTTATTTTGCTACGCCATAAATTGGCTTCACTCATTGGAGTGGTTCAGGGTTACTATTTGTAAATTTCAGTGAATAAAAAACAGATTAGGTATTATTTGAATAGTAAAGTGGATGCATTTTATTGTAATGTATCACAAACGTCAATATCAATGGATATGAAAGTTACGGAGAAGAGTTTCAGTATTCAGCAATGTATTCCCAAGGATATCTGAAAATAACTTAAAAAATGGATTTTTCTGCTAAAAATCTGTTTTCCCTATATGGATGGCCACTTTTAGTTGCGACTAGGGCGAATTGAGGACAATCAGGTGACTTTTTAACGTATGAATTCAAAATTAAATATAATTTTTTTTTCTTATAAATTTTCAGACAGATCTGAAATTCCTTAAAGTACCTGCACAAACAGTTTATCACTGCATAAAGCCTGAAAATTATTATAAAGCTTTGGTCTATTTCTGAAAGTTGCCCTTAACTGCATGTTTTGAGTTACGTCACATATCGTTATACTTAAAACATTTGTAATTCACTTGTGTGAAGGGTTTCTTTTGATCATTTTTGATATGTAAGACTTTTATTGATTTTTTGAAATGTCTCTATCAATAAATGTATATCACTTCTACGGTTACGTAAACAGAAACACCAATACATCTATAGAAAATAATTTTAAAATTCAAGGGTCATTGGTATGGCCAGTGCATGTGTTTTATTTTTAATGCTTAGACTAATATGTATATGTTCTCAGTTTTTGATGATCAACTTTTAACTAGTTCTAATGAAGGAACAACACCCCCTAGATTACTCCAGTGGTAGTGTTTCCCACTTTTTGGGACCTTATATATTAATTGAAAATGGTCAAATCTTTGTGGACGAATTGTGACAATTTATACTAATGAAGCATATTTTGGCTTAGATTCAGTAACTGATTTTGATATGAAATACGACTTTCTGCAATGAGCAAGTATGTAAAACTTATACCTTTTCTTCAGTTTCTACTGGATCCATCACGGATGTCGAACGATGCGCTCTGGTATGTAAATAATGCTTATTCAATATGTTATATGGCTGTTGGCTTGCTTTTGTTCACTTGTAAATGAATTTCACTAACTCACTTCTAACCTTCAAATAACAATTTGTAGTTAATTAGATTTTAAGATGGATGTGTCTCAGTTGAATATACTGTTACAGATTACTCTTGTTTTATAGTTTATCACTGCTTATGTGACTAGTTTTCATTATTCTCTGACATTCTGAAATTTTTTCGGAGGTAATTAATAAATTAAAGTGAATTTGTCTAACGACTAGCTATCTCTACATGTCGGTTACATTCTATTCCTCAGTCAAAGTAGAGTAAAAACCATTGTGGCAATACGCATTTTGCTCAAGTTTTTTCGACATGGAAACACATATATACTTGTATCAAGATGGAGTAGTAGAAAGCCAAAAACTTTATTTCCCAAAAAATTAATCACTCCTAAAAAAATATAACCCCTTCAATACATATATACTCTTTGTTGAAAGTAGCACATATTTGGTTGAACATAATTCAGCAACTATTTCAACAAAAATGTGTGAGAATTCTAAGCTCTAAACTGTTTGTCGTTTCGAGTTGTAGGCCGCCTTCTGTTGAAATTTATTCCTAGCGTTTCGCTGGCATCTTTAGAGGTCCAAGATTGGAGATTTCCGATCCGAAATAATGAACAGCTTCAAAAGATGGCCGCGAAAGCCTAATCTCTATGATACATACTTCGTTACTAACAAAAAGTTAAACTAAAAAAAACTCTACGCAAATATATTTTTTAGGTTAATAAAAAATAAACACTATTTTCTTTGATAATTCATATCAAATCATTTTGATCGTTCTTATCTATAATTTCTGAGAGTTGTACTTCGACATATTATTTTTATATGACCTGTTAAATTTCATTTTTGTTATGTCATGATTGATATCTGTTATGGCCTTAGTAAGAGATCTTAGATCCCTGAAAGCAAATTGACGATTATTTGAACATTTTTAATTTTCTAAAAAGCTGATCATTGTTTGAATTGAAGGGGTTATATTTTTAGGAGTGATTATTTTCATAATGATCATCCATTTGTACAATTTACCAAGTGAACAGGTGAATCACTTGAAACATTGGCCACCTCCTTCAGTTTTGAAAGAATATCATACAGATGCATTGCTGATGAGAGAGAGAGTTCACATGTTACAAATCTGTATATTAGTTTAAAAGATATTCTTACGAATATCTACACCATTTCTTCCTGTTTCAGGAGTGTTTTCAACTAGATTATTGATTATATTCACACTGTAATCATCAGCAGTTCTTTAGATAAAATTCCATTCATATGTTGTGGATTTTGCTTCTCTTTTTTTTGTGTAGAGAATTTCAAGTTATTATTTTGTTCTCTACACTCTGTATGGTCGGTGTTTGACTACTCCACATCTGAATTAAGAATTGGCTGATTCCTCAGTTGGTCTGTAATACTTAACTTCATTCGAATAATTTACTTTTCAGTATGATATAATAAATAATAACAATATTGATTGACCTTAACTGTCTAAAATGACATGTTACAAAAAGAAAGAAATTAGGTTACAAATAGTTGACATAAAAACTTAAGGCGAAGTTTACCATCAATGACGAAATATTTCACTAAGAAGCTGCTCTTCAATTTAACCTAAAAACACTGTTTATTTAATAAGGAAAAATTTAATGTTGAAAATGATATAAACTGAATAATTGATAAGAAATGCTTATTAAAAACATCAAAGTACAAATTTCAAAAATTATTTTTGGTAAAGAGTATTCAGAAAGATTTGGTGAAAACGGACATATTTATTTTTGATTTAAGACTGGAAAGAATGCATTCCTCAAAAAGTATCAGATAAAAAAAGTATTTATTTTGCCAAATTGACTTGAAAGATGTAAGGGTGTAGCATTTTTTAAAACTTTTTTAACAAATAATTAAATAAATTGAGAACCGTTTGGATAAAAGAAAACTTATTTAGGATTCTTGTTGGCAAAATAGGTTTTATCTCTTTTTGATAATTTTATTATATTTTATGCATCTTTTTTGAGGTGGGCCGCACCCGTATTTCAATTGAATGTGGGAATCTCTATTTTGGAAAATGACTGACTGAGTGTTGATAACTGAATATGTATTCAAAAATGTTTTCTTCTTGTTATTGCAATGCTTCATAGTTTTTTTATGGTAGAATTATATTTTCTGTATTTTATTTCATTGTTTGCATGTTGTAGGATATATTTTTAATGATACGATCTTATGGGTTGTTTGAAAAACAAAATTTCAAATCCTTTGTGTGATAATGAAGAATTTTTGCTACGCATGAATAGTTGAAATGGTTCAATATTTTTCTATAATTTTTCCAGAATATGTATATTATGTAAATATTGGAATATTGAGAAAAGTCGCTTGTCATGTTTCTCGAGGTTTTAAATCTAATTCTGAAACTGTAATTACTAATGTTGCTCATTCTAATAAGAAACCAATGTCTTTCATCTTAATCTATGATTCCGCATATCAAAAACAATGACATTCATAAAATAGGTAAAATGAGTGATTCGTTGATGAAAAGAACCAATGTTCTGCTCTAATATCTACCCTAAAGAAAATGCAGGTTATGAATTTCAGTTTATAAAAATATAATAGTTCAATTTCCCAATCTATGTGATGGACGATATATGTGATAAAATGAAAAATAAATACTACCCTAGGAGGGTTATGAATCAACATCCGGTGTGCAGTCTACTTTAAATAAAAAATTATTTGATGGACTGTTTTTTATTCACTACAAGAATTCTTTTCTTTTGAAAATTCAGCAGCAATCAAAAGAAAAACATTTGTAGAAAATTGCAGTCGATGGTCCACTCTACGCCAAATAAATAATCAGTTCAAATCGGTTTTGAATTGTCTTGTTTCACAGATAAAAGGAGTTATAGAACTGCTGGCGAGCTTCATAACAAACATTTCTTTTCAGTTTCGATTTGTATTTTGCTGAGTTACTTCATTTAATATTCATTTATTAATGTAATTACCATATCGAATATTGTGTTGCCAGAATGCAGAAATGCCAATATCAACAACGTACACAGGGGGACTGGGACGCTACCCGGGCGGGTACTCATCACAAGTTCGACGCTCCCTGCCAAACATGGCGCATACGATGCTAATAAACGAACCGGCAAAAATCTACCCCTACCATTTACTTGTGATCACTAATTATCGACTGCCAGCGGATGTAGATAGGTGTAACTTAGAAGTGAGTATGCCATTCATTAATTTTTTTTAAACCAATTAGTATTGTTTATTGTATGATTTTCACTATAAAGGATTTTAAAAAAACCGCGACACGTGTTTTACCATACAATAGCTATAGAAATTATTTTATTTTATGCTTGAGAAAGCTATTGTATAGTGATACACGTGTCGCGGTTTTTGTAAGCAACATTAATTAGTTGTAATATGGATTTTCATCAAGTATCGGCCAGTTCAATACAATTTTTTTTTTTACTTTAGCAGCCTGTACACTGAAAGCACTATTTTCCATATATCTATGTTATTAATATTTTCTATTGCGTTTCTATTTGTGAATCCAACAAGGTGGAAGCTCTTTCTATTCTACCCCACCACTGCTACACAGACTCATTTCATTAATTTTATGCAGATTTGAGTATTTATTGTTAGTTCTAACTAAGTTACACATAAGTGCATGCGGTAAAAAAATTTCTGTGGATGGTACTGGGAATAGTTAAGGGTTATATTTATGTGTAAGGGTATTTTGATAGTGCTCAGCTCCGATTGATCATAATCTGGATCTGAAGAACCAATCATGAATTTTATTTCTTTAATTAAAAAATAGATTTTACGAGGTGAGTGTTTTTTATATATAATAATTTTTCAATACTTTTCTGCTGATATAATTATAGTCAGTTAAATATTTTTACAAGGATTTTATGTTATAATAAGTCATAATATAATTAAATGGGTTATTGTTTTTTTTACAAATTGAAAGATTTTCACTTAACAGTTCCCAAAACCGCAACATGTGTTTCTTTAAATTGCTTTTTCAGACATGTTTAACACATTCAAAACATGTATACTACAACTTTTTGAAGACATAGAAGCGGGAAAATGTAAATTAACGATTTCAGTTACTTGAAATTGTCTCGAAAACAGTAACGGTAGCAGCTTGGGTTAGTTTAAAACACAATACACTACTCTGATATCAGAGTAAAATTTTTCGCCCAAAAACTCTTGTACAGAGTAATAGCATTCCTGTTACAAAAACTTTCTTATACATTTTTTGATCATTTTGTGAGTAATATTTTGTTTCCATATAAATAGGAATTTTCTGTCCGATTGATAATCTGGAAAAACATAATATGATTTTCCAGTGAAATTTGAATTAGTGACTGAAAGTCAAATATTTGGTTTTTTTCAAAATGTATTGTTAATAAATTACTATCAAACCATTTCTTGATTTTTTGAAATCTGCTTCCACAAGTACTTTTAAATTACACGAGTTATTAGCGGTATATGAAATCACCGTATCATCTGCAGAAGATTGAATTTTTCCTTCAATTTACATATAAAATAAATCATTGATGTAAATATTGAACAATATCGGACCCAAAACAGAACGTTAAGTAATACCATCAATGAATATTGTTGATTAATATTTTGCAAATAACTTTCCATTAGATTGAATGTAGTTTCACGAAATCCAATTGCTTGTAATTTTTCCAATCGATATGAGATTTCATTCCACACATATACATATCTGTCACAGTTTAGCTTCTAACAAACTGTGATCAAAAATATGAAATGCTCAGATCATGTCGAATAATAGTCCCCAATCTAGTACGGTCTTGGTAGACTTTTTTTTGGTGTAAACTCTTACTCTGTAAGCTAACCTAAGCTAAGCTAACCTAACCTAACCTAACATATTTCAACTTCTCAATATAATCGCTGAGTCGCGCATTATAGAAGTGTACATATATTATGCTAACATGACACTGGATACATTTTCTATAAATTGATGGATGTAGCCGTTACTGTTACTACGTGGTAGGAGATCATGATGAAAAAAGAAATGGAAATTTCTGTTTTTACGACTTTTATTTGTAACTAACGTTAGTGCAGTTTCGTCCTATACGGGCATTCTCAAACTTATACAATAAACTAAATGGTATTCATTTTGTTCTGCAAAATATGTGTTATAGAAATTTGTTAAATTTCTTTATCATTTGTTTAAACTTCACCTTCTGTGTAATTTTATTCTTGTTCTTTTTGGCTTGAATAATAATTTTAATTTTAGCAACATGTTTCAAAGATTTTGTATTTATGATTTTATTTATACTTATATTCTTTACTTATATTTCATAGTAGATGATATATTAATGGAAAGAAAGAAAAAAGTGGATTCAATCTTTTGTTATTTTGAATAATAAAAATGTATGTCCACGTTTTTGGATTCACACAGTTAGATTAAAATTTTTCTCATTTCTAGTGATGTATTCGAAAAATTTATTGAAAAATCCACGATCATATGCAATGCCTAGGCCTGAATAGGTGTTTCAATTATATATTTCATTGAATTCTTAATGATTTCAAGTGGATTTTATATTTTCTGGTAATGGATATCCCAAATGTAAAGAAATATTCCGTTCATATAAATCCTAAATTTTCCGAAATTTCCTTCAGTTGATGATAATTTCATCAGTACAGTTACTCTTGTACTTATTCAAATTAGTAACAAAAAATTCAATAGTTGAAAGTTTTCAACACACAACAAAAATATGTCTACTCTTTATTAAGAATTTTCAAAACTTGTTTCATTTTTTTTGCAAACATCAATATTATTTTTGTTTTTATACATTTGTTTTTAATCTTTCTAAACACAAAACAATTTATATTACAGAGACACCTTTCAGATCAAGAATTTGAAGCGCTACTTCAAGTTCAGAGGACAGACTTTTACAGGTTACCACAATGGCGAAGAAATGAACTGAAACGTAGGGTTCGCTTATTTTAAAATTTGTCTAAATTTACTCTTGAAACTTTGCTTATTTTTGCATCCAAATAAAAATGAATGGATCGACGAGAAGGCTTTATTAGCTAATATATTGTGGCTTTCAGAAATATTTATGTGAAAGCAAGTTTGTCATAAATACACAATAGTTCCTTATTTTTTGTTGTCCCTAATTTTAATTTTTGCAACCAGTGGTTCTGACTGAACTTATTTTTGCCATAGCCTAAGTTTTATTAAAAATTTTATGACAAACTGACTGCCATAGGCGGTGCATATTTTTATGTTAACCAACAGCATTTTTCACTCGTGCACTCGTATAGTTGAATATTTTTCAGTTGGCTTAGGTACAACTCATTTAAAAGATATTTTGAGTCAAAACTGCTGTTGCCTTCGGTTTCGATATCGAAATTTTTATTTGGTTTTATTGACATTGTGCCGATTTTTTGTATGTTGCTGTAACATACATTTTATTTAAGGGTTTATATCTGAACTTGTGAATAATATGTGAGAGGAACAAGAGAGTAGCTAATATAAATTATGGCTATATTATAACATATTTTTTTAAGTTATAAAATTTAAGTATTAGAAAAAATTTGAAAAGCCTTTGATGAGGACTGTAGGAATATTTCAGGTATTGCTTTTTGGCTAGTCGTAATCTTGTTTTTTAGTATAGGTTGCTGATAAGGTGTATATTTTTATATGGTATTGAATTATTTCTGTAGATTGCATTTATATTATTAGATTCAGTTGAAATGTTGAGAAAGATCACAAGTTTTTATTGATGACCACTGCTAAGCTTTTCTCTGCTATGGGAGAAACTTGAATGTTACAAGCAGATTTATATTTAGTTAATTTATTGATTTGCTATTACTAGGAGGGACTTAATTCTGTCCAGGCCAACAATAGTACGATTGGTGCTTATGTATAGCTAACATATCCTATAGTTTCTGAATTTGTAACGTACTTGGAAGATTTTTATTGCTCTTGTTGGTCTTCAAGTATCAAGTTATTACTAAAATGAGAATGTCAGTTCAGAAAAGTTGATGACGTTTTGAGAATCATTGTCATTCCTTATGAAATAGTAATGGCGAGAAGTTAAAAGATTATTTATGTTACCTCGAAGGTACAGTATAATACACAATATTTTAGAAAATGTTTAATCATAGTTGAAATATTTGATAGCTTGAGATTCACAGATGAAAATGTGAATTTCGAGTTATTCACCAAGAACAGAAATATTATAGCGCCTTCCTAAAAAAAAGTAAATTTTAGTTTGTTTGGATAAATATGTGTCAATTACGAAATTTTCACAGTGAATTGTTTGACTTAATTTCAAATATCCTCAATTTGTTGTATTATACTACATGTGATAAAGAACCAAAGGCCTTTATTAATGGTATTTTATGATGAGAATTGAATAAATGAGTGAAATAAGTCCCTTTTCAGTAATATGGGTGACAGCTCGCTGTCTTGGACCTGGTTATTCTCATTTAACTTAGTGTTACATTAAATAAAAATATTACTTTGCACTTTCGTTTTATTTTTGTTGAATATTCATAATTGAAATAATTTGATTATTAGTCAGTGGGCTATGCTTGGATACTGGCAGTAAACAAATCTAAAGTGAACTTTAATCATCTCGGATTTACCTAGACAGGTTGAATGAACTGACGCCTATCAGAAAACAACTACGTCCCTGGCTAATACCACCCTATATTTTATCATGCATTTCGATTCGTAATATGAGAGTAAATGAGCGACTTATGTTGAATCATTTATTTCACTAGTACAAAAAATTTCTTTGTTTTGGCATGATTGTCCCAACACCCAATTTTGGTACTTGAATAGATTTCTCCTTATAAGTTGAGACCAGTGTAAACACTAGAACCTGGTGACCTTGAGAGACGATTAGTGTTTTGTCAGTGGTTTGTGAATAAATGCAGTTAAGATTCAAACTTCCATAGAAATTTGATATGGAGCGATGAGACTAATTTTCCATATCTTGAGATATATAATAGAAATAATTTTCATTATTGGAGTAGCCATAATCCGTTTCTAGTCCATCCCCACAATTTGCAGAGACGATTTAGTAAAAATGTTTGGTGTAGTCTATTTAGAGGCAGAATTATCGGTCCATTTTTCTACCATAGTTCTCTGGACTGATCCCATTACATTAATTTATTAACAAGAGTATTGGAAGTTTTTTGATGATCTTGATCTGGAGGTTAGTCAGATGATCTATTTTTAGCTGGGTGAAGCACCAGCCATAAATTCAGTGGCGTAAAAATAATGTTGCGAGTCTGTTTTAGAAACAGATGGATTGCTACAAATGATCCTGTTAAGTGGCCTACTCGTTCACCAGACATGACACCTCTAGATTTTAATTTTTGGGGATTTCTAAAAAAATTAAGTGTACAAAATAAAACATGGGAGTTGGCATTGGTGCAGACTTAATATGGAAGGAACACCTTGCCCCATTGTTTTTCTTAAATTGCAGAGTTATAACTAATTTTAACTATAATTTGAAATACTTGTTACAAAATATATAATCTTGTTTATCAACTACAACAACCGTTTTTACAAAATACATGTCAGTCAGAAAATCTGTATACATATCACTGTAAACAACAATTAGAACCGTTCTATAAGCACTCCCACTTAAGATGCTGCTTATCCTTTTTATCTCTGTGACTTCTGTATTTCCAAATTTATCCTGTACCACACATATTTTCAAGTAAATTTAACACGAATCCAACTGAAGAACATTAGATTTCTGTTAAACAGATCATGAAATATGTCAGAGGGACATACGGGATCCAAAATGGGGCAACTGAAAGCGGTGAGTTTTCCACTGGAATTGTTCATGATCCTGAAGACCGAAACTCTATCAGCCGATATGTTTTTTCTGATGGCAGGAACAGTTGGTCGAATATAAAACCAACAGACTGTCGCATGCTCCACAACAGAAGTTAAATAAATGGTTCTAAATCATGCTATTTAAAAGGCACTGTGACTAAGAATGGCATTCAAAGAGATGGGAATTGTAAAAAATTATAGAAATCCTGAACACTGCGATAATAAAGGAGATGTTGACCTTTCTGAAAATTCAATGTATCATTCGAGAACAAAACATAGATATCTAACATCATTTTATTCAAGATGGTGTCAAATATAATGAAGTGGACGTCATACGAATACCAATTATGAGATGTAACAGATTCTTTAAAGAAAGCAATAAATACTAGTTATAACGTATCTTCACTTCAAATTTAAATACGTGAATCTTGTTTATTAACTTCGTTGCCACACCTATCAAGTTTTCTCAATGGCCTACGAAAATTTGCTCTTTCAACTTTCATTTCTCAATATTCTTGCAGTAAATTAGCTTCGTGTAAAATAGAACGTCCTTTTTCACTAAAATTAGATTACATTCTTCAGCTACTCCGTATTGTTCGAGAGCCTGATATCATTTTTCACCAAATACTCTTACATGGTGCTATTCACATATTTCTTTCCATTATCTGGAGTATCATTTTCAACCATATATCTGAACTTTTTGAATTTTTTTGAAAAATCGTCTATGAAAGTGAGGATATAGTTTTTGACCAATGAAATACTTCATGGGTCCACAAATGTCCTACTGGATAAGTTCCAACTTCTGGTAGTTTCTCCTTCTTGAAAATGATTTTTTATGCTGCTTTCCTTACATGCAGCCAATGCAAACCTCATTTCTGTTTCATATTAAATCAAAAGTACTTCCATCTACCATACCAGCATTCAAACGTTTCATATTTTATAGACTTAGATGTCCAAGACGACGATACCAGATATCAATATCTTTCTTTACTTCAGCACTTAACATGGTGAAAAATTACTGAATGAATGCGCCCTATGGATTTTCCTGTAGTGCTTGTGTTTTGTCCTTAAAAAAACAGATCACCAATGCTGTATTTTGCAATTGCATTAAAATTTTCAGAATGTACTCTTTTCTCAGCTAATTTCATTTTGGAAAAAAGTGTTTATACTTTTTTTGGCCAGTCGCCAATGTCAACTTTTCTTCCATCTATGTTGAGCACCACAGATGTTTCACCAATACCAGTTATCTGTTGTTACAATGCCACCATCTTAATAGTTTTCGTGTTGCAAAACCAATCAGAATGACCTGTTAGATAAACCGATGCTTCAGAGTCCACATACCATTCATTTCTGCTTCGAGTGCTTTAAAAACTAATACTGTTTCAGATTTCTTCACTACTGAATTGTACTTTGGAAGTCTATATGTTTTGTGGTTAAGATATTTATCCATTCCTGAACATTCAGAGTAATAAGTGAGTACTTGAAGTTATATAAGATTGCCCACTCTGGAAAGCCCTATATTCTTCATACGTTCCCAGACCTCCTTTTCTGTTTTTAGCTCTCGTATTTCTGTGTAAATGTGGGTGTTTACACCAAAAACTATTTTATTGTTCTTTCGTCGGCTTTCTTGTTACTTTGACTCCTGCTTGAAGTATCCAAGCTCCCAATATTATGGTGATTTGAATTTGGTAGATATTCAAAAAATTATTTTTCCAGCCACACAAACTCCAGTTCTACAGTGTGACCCATTTTTAATGGAAACACCCCAATTAAATTTGAAGTTGTAAATCGATTTTAATATATTTTTTAATGTTAAGTACTAAAAGGTCTACCTTGGGACAAAATTTGAAACGTTTATTAAAGTTTCAGGGCATACTACGATATTTTATCTTAGTCAAAAATAAGGATTTTTTATTAGCGATTTTTTTATTGGAAAAATCACTACTCAACTGGATTCAGACTGCCTCTAAATAGGTGTGACCAAAATTTCATAAAAAAGTATTCATTATTAACAAAGTTATGACAACTCAAAAATTTGAAAACTCGCACAGTTAACAGTCGCAATATATTATTTTTTTATGATTTCAACAATAAAGTACAGCCAGATAAAAAAAACGAATAGCGTAAATATTTTTAATGAAAATAACGGAATTACACTCACACAATTCAACTAACAATGAAGCAAAACATTTTAATAAACGTAACAAATAACTAATTATTGAAATGTTTCGATTCAGTGCAACAATTAATTCTAACTCATATTCTAGTAGCCTCTACTAATCCACCACGTATTTCGATACATG
>WOGP01004731.1:0-13738 GCA_015342065.1 Leptinotarsa undecemlineata
ACATCCATGTATAGAGTTACTTATTTTCAAATTGATTACTTCCTTTCTTTCTTTGGAAGATTCCCTCATCCCCTTTTCTGTAACAAGATGGAGTAGCAAAAGCCAAAAACTGTCTTTCCCAAAAATTAATCACTCCTAAAAATATAACCCCTCCATTTCAAATTTGAAGAGTTTAAAATAATATAATAATTTTGAATACAAATGCGAACAGGTATTTTTTGGTCTGTAAAATATTTTCAAATCGTTTTGCTCAGTTGTTATAGTTCATAGAATTACCGGAAGTAGGCTTTTCTTCAGAGGCGTCTGGAAAATAAAATATGATTGGCTGTTGGCTGGTGACGTTGAATAATTCAGTTTCAACCTTCATGTTGGGCCTGGGTATTTCAACAATTATTGGAAAAGTTCATTAAGGATGAATAGAAAGAAAAAGCGTTATTGTGTTACTTTTGAAAACAAATATTTGCCATCAGGAGCTTCCTATTATTTGTTCAGTGTTAAGCGTCCACGATTGCTTCTGTTTATAAACATCAGATTTGCGTTTTAGAGAGGAGGTTATTTGAAATATTTGCTACATTTTTTTTAATATTCAAGTTACTTTCAGCATGAAGTCAATTGTCCATAATGATGATGGTTTCACGAATTGTTTTACGAACAGTTTCACAAAAACGCAACACGTGTTCCGCCAAACAATGTCTTCTTCTAAAATAATGGGTCTCTTTGCATTTCTGAACTGATAATAATCTGCTAAATGGCCTTTGTGTAATTTTATTTTTGACGAATAATAACTTCTACTTTCAAAATACAGAAAAAAAACGTTTAGTTCAAGATATTTTGAATTCAGGTTTTTCATCGTCTGAAGAAAAAACGCATTTTCATCAGCTCAAAAAATATCATGAAAATTGTGATATATTTTAGTGTTATACCAATTATTCAAATCCTGAAAAAATATGTGTAACATCTCCTGAAGTGGTGTCTTCGAAATGGACTTAACTGATAACATTCGTTTCCAAATGTTTGTTAATCAGCAGGAATACGAGTTTTCACTGATTTAGAACATATGTATTTTTATCAGTTGAAAAAATGTATTTGATCTAGAACATATTTGTGATGTTCCATGTACAATGAAGGTGATGATTATGTTAACATAATCCATGAATCATTGTTATGATCCTCTCATTATGATCTACTAACAGATGTCTCACGAAAACCATGCATCGATATTTTGCAAATACAATGTTTACTGGGTTGAAAGATAATCAATTATGACCTTAGAAATGAGAATCGCTTCCATAATGGTGAGATCATCATTTCAAAACAGGATACTTGTAATAACAGATAACGATGGGCAGCAAAATTTTCTGAAGATTTTTCAAACACAACGTTAACTGTTTTTTCTTAGCACTTGGGACAAATCACTTCCCTTTCGTGTAACACTGTTCATAACATTGATATAAACTATTTTCGTGAATCCACACCCATTTCCCAATATTGAATAACTATGTTTTCAAAAGAAATGAAAAAGTCAATCATCAAATAGCCTCAATAAAATGTCAATTGAGACAATTGACAATATAATTTCCTAAATTATCAAACCTTCAACTTATCCTGCGATTCAGTTTTTCACCCAGAGATATTTTCCAGTGGAGCTTGGAAAAACACTGGCGATCTTGTTACACAATACTCTTTTAAACATACAAATCATAAAAATACTGGCGAATTTCATTTATTAATTTAATATCATGTATAGATATTTCGCTCATTAAAAAATTATCATATTTTTAGGAAAAAATTTTTCATGTGAAATCTCTGGTGAAAAAAAAGTATATTCTATCATTAATAGATTTGAAATAGATACCATACACAAAATACTACAATTTTCACAGATATTATTCATAAACTTCCACGAATAATCATGCTTGGTGATTAATAATAATCATCAATGAATAACCTGCATACTTCCAATATCGAAAGAGAATCAATATTCTCATTTTCATTAAAATTCAGGACACTGAAATTAATAAATTCAATCAAAGTAGGAGTATGATGGAAAAATACCGTAACTTCTGCAAAAACTCTTCGAATAATTCATCGAGAAAATATTCAATCAAAAAGCCCACAAGTTTTTGAGCCAACATCGAAGCAACAACCCGATATCAAAGAAATAGTTCATATAAGAGCATGTATGCGGACATATTTGTATTCTTCACTCCTAATGCGCGTTGACTTCAAAAGATCCGACGCAACCACTGTTTTGAAAACATTTGACAAACCATTTGATAAGCACTAGCTAACTTATCGAGACCAGAGACCATTATGCTTTCACTTCAAGTATATCAAGAGAAATAGCTTTATATCGGGTGACTGAAAAAATATAATATGCTAATAAGAACAAAGTCATATTTTAAGCTGCTATTCCAAACATTGGGTGCACTTTTGATAGCACCTCTCTAGTTTTAATTATTCAGGCGTCCATGCGTTCCCTGGAAAAGTTTATAAATCACTATTTTGGAACTTCTGAATCATAATGGTGGATAGTGTTGGAAAAGTGTTGGGCAGTGAAGAAGGACCTAGTTCTTCTGGCCCACGATAAATATGATAAGAGGACACATGCTGTAAAATGGGTATTTGGTAGCATAGATTGACCATATTAGGTAGCATTTGCCAGAAGGACCAAGACAGGGGGACTAGGACTAGGTCAAATATTTGGGAGTCATACTGAATCCCGAACTAATCTGGAATCAACATGAAGATGGGGGAAGGAGACAGGTATATAGAGGTTGCCTTGATGCCCACCAGACGCACTCACCGAAAGACGTGGAGCTGAAACCAAATATGATATATGGTAGTTGAAGCTATAAATACATATGCATCTATGGTCTGGTAGCCAGAGATGCAACAAACGACAATGAAAATCACATAAGATATAATTTATATATTTTTCCTTTGCAATTTGAAGGGCATGGGCAAGTGAGAGTCGGCCAATTCATATTGGGGAATGCTCGGGCAAATTACAAAATTTGTGTAGAAACAAAGATCTAACAGCCACCAAAATACATCTTTCATTAAAACTTCTCGATTGAAGCCATGAACCTCGAAAGGTACAGAATTGACCGGCGTGCCAAAAATATGCTTGGCGGAAGCAACTGGTACACAGGCGAAACAAAAACATAAAGTGTGACCGAATCTGGAATTCGGTGTGCAGGAAAAACTGGCATTATAACAATCCGCTTCATCAATTTACATCAATATTTTAGTCTGAAGTATTTGGAGGTTGCATATCTTGATGAGGATATAGAAGTGATTTCGAATTATGATGAGAGTAACCAGGATCAATTCAATACCACAAAATACCAGGCATCGGTCTCCAAATCAGATGTAATAATGTCAGGTCAGACAATTCCACTTTCTGTTTCGATGATAAGTTTGTTGGGAGCTTAAAATGAACACCAATATGTTTTGGCATCTCGCTGGAATCACAAGGTTGCTCCTTAAAGGCTTGGAACACTGTTCCGCACCAGAAAACTGTACAAACTTCAGCAACTTTTGAAGCTTTGAAAGGTCAGATCAGACCTTCTTTGGAGTATTGCTCTCATGTATGGAGCTCAGTCCCCAAACATACCCTGATGTTGCTGAATTCCATCCAGAACAGAGTCATCCATCTGAGCGGAGACGCGATCACGCGCAACCTTGATAGCCTGAAACATCGAAGAAAGGTTGGAGATTTGTCTCTCTTCTATATATACTTTCACGAGAGATGTTCAAGTGACTTGGCCCATTTGATTCCACCAAGAGCCATATCAAAAATATGCGACGGACCGTGGCTACCCATCATTCTGAGTTCCAATTCAGTACACCTCGAACTTCACTGTTTGAGAACTCTCTCATCTGAAAATTTCGTTTATGCAGAATAAACTTCCTGAGAACGTTTTTCCCAATGGATTTAATCTCCAGTGATTCAAATCCCATGTGAATCGCTACCTTGAAGATTTTTCTGTAGTGCTTTAGTTTTGTCCTCCATAAAAGCTGTGTTGAAAGGCTATAGAAATAATGATTGGAGACCTCAACAAAAAGAGTATATCTATATTTATGTTACATTCTGATGATTTGGAAATACTGCAATGAACTGAATTGACTGATGGTTAGGAATATACAAACTCCCACCAGCTAATCTGAAAGATCACTCGTGAAATGAAGTAATCCTCATGATTGGAAAGTGGAGGGTTGAATAGAATATTTTGGACCTACCCTACCCCACCTACCTCATAGTAGAAATAAAATAGAACTGCTTCAACAAAGCGGGATTCCACTCTAAGGCAATCAATCAATCAATACATGGAGTGGAGAATAAATGAGATACCTGCGGATATGTTCGGTATAAACACCTGGTACAGAGACGGGACGAAAATCTAACAATGGGCGAAAGCTGGGTAAAACTCACATTAGAGCTACATTCTTGATCAATATTGGTTAGTCCTACAGGATGAAGTGAATACAATCTTGCAATACACAAGGAATATTTATTTGAAGCCCCAACGAAATGAGCGCATCAATTTTTCAATAATATTCAGGCTACAGTTGAGACACTGATGAACAAAAAAACTATATCAAGACTGCTATGAGCGTGCCGTAGAGGACTAAAGGAACTGACAGAAAAGAATAGATTAGTTATATATTGGGTGCCATGAATCACTGGCAATGAAACAACTGATTAATCACAGACCATTTACTTCATGTATATATACACTAAACCAAATGTAGGGGTACCAACATTTTGAGTACAAGACCAAATCAGGCACTGGGTCGATAAGGAATACGAAGAGTACTGGAGAAACTTGATGTGAAACACACACGACAAAACCTCCATTGAGAGGACACTAGGATGAAATTGGACTTCAGGCTTTACAAAAAAGGGACAGAAATAGCTTCTCGTGATGTTTCATGCAAATATGACAGGCTGGATCGCAAACGATGAACAAACTATGGATATAAAATTATGAAGGATATGTATGAACTAGTACATGAAACAAAATTGTTGAAGTGGGGGTCATGAAAAAGATGTGGGGGTCATGAATGTAGAGAAAACGCAATGAGCTCTCAAACAGCAAAAATTACTAATCTTACCTGAGAAATATTGAAACAATTTAAATATCACTTTCAGTGAGAAAATATTTTGAATCAATATTCATTTTTGAGACATTACACCCATCCTTTATCAAAGAAATATTCCGCGAAGGAACATGCCAATTACCTAAAACTAATTCGAAAGACAAAACCCGGAGAAAAATCTCAGTCATCCAATAATCACCGTAGCGACCGTAGCAGTCGGGCATATTTGTATTCGTTATCCCTAATGCCCGCTAATCCCATCGAGCGAGACCTTTGCTTTGCCTCGCTCGGCAATCTGCATAAGGAAATCATTGCACTAAATAGCAAAGTTTTGAAGACGTAAGATCTTTAATTTTAATTTGCCCTCGGGACGTAATTCATTACTATGCATGAGACCCCGCAGGGAGCATGGAACAGATTGGTCTGCATACAGAACAGAACTTTGGATAAACCGCCTAGCGTAATACCTCTTCGAAAAGAAGTCCAGATGACTGATGGAAAAAATTGGATGCATGAGACAGGTTCCTCACTATACTGGGTGTAATGGGCTTGCACAAGAAACAGAAATGTTTTTAATATATTTCAAAGAAATAATGGCAAATGAAATATATCGAATATACTGAACTAATTTTGAATACTGAGTACTATTACTGTTCATTCATGAATAATATCAGTTGAACTGTTTGTTTGAAGGTAGTTGACAATGTTTCTTGGTGCATTTCATTAGTTCGGACTTCAATCGTCTAATATGATATAAATTGATTTGATATACCAAAAAGAATTTGTAAAAAATTTAAAATAAAATACCTGAAAAAATTAAAATTATATTAACCAAACATCAACCAAAAAATTCGAAAATTAAAAAATTGAACTATCAACACGATATGAAAATTTTACAAAAATTATTAACAAGAAATGAAAATTAAAAATGATAAAGTGTTCCCAGATCTGAAGCAGGTTCTGATGTTATGGGAACACTATCCGTAGCAGCTTCACAAAAACTAGGCCACCAAACGCGGACTGGGGATTCCAAGAATTTTCCATTTTCCAGATACCTTGCGAGTGCGGAGAATCATACATCGGTGAAACTTAGAGGCCTTTGAAAGTTCGCATTGCCAAGCACAAAAAACACACCCAGTGAGAAAAAACTAGCAAATCAGGAATGGTAGAGCATGTTTGGGCTCATCAACATAACATCAAGTGGGCTCAAGCTGAAGTCATCCACAAGGAAGAACACTGGTTTGGGGGAAAATTCAAAG
This sequence comes from Leptinotarsa undecemlineata, assembly GCA_015342065.1. Lineage (NCBI taxonomy): Eukaryota > Metazoa > Arthropoda > Insecta > Coleoptera > Chrysomelidae > Leptinotarsa > Leptinotarsa undecemlineata. The sequence goes on from WOGP01004731.1 coordinate 6,366, forward strand.
AAGCCACATATATGTTATCCAACAACGCATTTCGCCAAGCTAGCGTGGAGATACGCAACATATGGAAACCTCCAATCAAGCGGAAAAACGACCGCCAAAAGGTCAGGTTTCGTTAAAACCGATAAAGCGAAGAGAGGGAATAGGAACGCACTAGAATGACCTATAAATAGTTAGATTTTGGAAGAATAAGTTCAGTTATCATCCGAAGACGATTTTAGATACCAACAATCGAAACGTCGTGAAATTACTTGGTTTTGGAACTTTCAATTTTCATTTCATGGTAATATTTTATTTATTTTCATCTCGTGTTGATTGATTTTTTAATATTTTGGTTGTTGTTTGTATTTTATTTCATTGTAGTTACAGTTTTTTAATCATTATAATTGTTATTTTTTTTTTAATTTTTTCAGATTTTTTTCAGTATTTCAAATTAATTTATATCATATTAGACAATGGAAGTCCGAACTAATGAAATGCGTCAGTTGAACTGAGCCAGATGTCAAAACATTTCCAAACGAAAAAAAATTTATTCAGACAAAATGAAAAGTGTTCCTGACTGAGATCGAACTACTTTCAAATGATTTCAAATCTGTACATTATACCACTGGGCAACGTCAGGCATCAAACATTACAGTACTGTATTACCATTGAAGATAATGAGCATATAGTGAAAGATAAAAACCAATCATTGAAATGCTGTCGGATGAAAGACCCGTGTAGATATTCTCAGGAAGTACGATTCCGATTCTCGTTTATACGGTGGGCAGAACAAAAATCTGGCTTTATGTCAAAGCTACCAAGAACGGTAAAACACTCCAGCACTATCGGTTGGAGAATGATGGACACCATTTCCTGGCTGTATTAGTTGCAACAATATTTTAGGGTCCTATGCGGCTCCTAGAAAACATATCTAGGGCAAATTATCTCATGAGATATAGGGGTCTTGAAAAATGTTTGGGGCGTTTTCAAAAAGTTTATTTATTTGCTCTAACCTGTTGGCTGAGTAGATAGAAGCTACAATTGAAGTCATCAAAAGTCAAGCCCAAGAATACTTTGGAAGGTATGTCTACACTGAGGTTTTAATTAGCCTCACGCTTCAAGGGTTCTTCGACTTGATTGTCCGCTCTCCAAGTCTCGTCAGTGTTCCCCAAAAGGGTTTCAATCTACCTACCTGCTGAGGAAAACGGATTATCATATCTTGGAAAATTTTTTCGGTAGCGATGGTTTTGATGTTCTTAGGTCTGTGTGAAGAGATATGAATCTTATTTATGGACCTGAAACTTTTGTCCAAAGGTTTTGTTAGAGCGTCTTTTGTTGGTTTAGTCGACATTAATTTCGAAGCGACTGTAATATAATATTTTATATATGCACCTGTATCTCATTAGGTATAGTGTCCTCAGGTATTTGTAGAGAAGTGGAAATTTCATATTTGGCTATGAATAATGTCGTTCTTTTTCAAAATTGAACACAATTTGTCGGTAACAAACAAGAAAAGCTCTTGAAGTAAGAGTTTGTCGAAGTTGGGTATACCTTTGGATTTTGGTATCGAAAAATTCGTTTTGGCAATAGACAGAATTGAGATCATTTTCTCCTTTAGATTAATTGTAGTTGATAGTGAGTCTAACAAATCGAAAGTCAACTAGACAACATTACCTCAATAATGAAGAAGGATACTGTCCTATCCCGCAGTGGCTGATGTACAATGAATCAAAAACGGATCATACGAGTCAGGAGGGATAAATGACTCTTGGTCATATATACGGATGGGAAAGTGACCTAGAACAGGATAAATGTGAAATACTTGGGAATTGTGGTGGACTTGGGTTTATTATTCATAGACCACCACAAGGAGACAAAAAAAACTGAATGGGCTGTCGGAAAAATTGAGAAGATGGACCAAGTGGGATATTGGGCTGAGGAGAGAATGTGTGAGAACCATTAATGAGAGTGTAGCCAAACATGCGATTATGTAGAAAGTACAAGTGTGGGGGTAAAATGCATAACAGTTGCATAAAAAACAACTGAGCGTGGCGCAGAGGCCCTTTCATCTCGCTCCATACAGAGCATACAAGCGATGCCATCAACTGCGCTCTATGTTATCACAGGTACAGCACAGAATGACTCAGGTATGCGTAAATGCTGGATCAAGAATGAAATATCATAGTCGGGGCAAAGGAATGAAAGGGTACTGGTGAACGAAAGAATATGGGACATTAATGAAAGCATGATATAGTGATAAGTGATTCTTCCCTGAAAGTGATAAGAGATACTGTCATGAAAGGAGGAAGAACGAAGAGTAGCGAGGATTCTGAGAATGATTGAAGAGGAGATTGCGAGGGCAGCACGGCCTTGTCTCATTTGGAAAAGAGGCCATGAGAGAAACATACTCAACAACAGAGAAGCCCACGAGGAGGTTGTTGAAGTTATGGGGAAAAATAATATCACTTGAGACATGAGGAAAATGGACGGCAGAAATGAACAGAGAGAGAGGTTCAAAAAAATATCATGTAAGAGTAGCAGAAAGATTAGAGAACAGGTGTGACTGGGCGGCTGTTCAGCAAATTCTGTAGAAGAGTAGGGTATGACTCACCGAATTAGTGGGTAAGGCTACCCAGCTGCTTACGAGACATGGCAACTTCCCGAGATACCTCGCCAAGTTCAACCTGGACCCGGAACTGCCATGTTTTTGTGGTAATAGTGAGCCTGAAATGGCAAAACACGTAATCGAGAAATGTATGAATGAAAACAATTAAAGCAGTGTATAAAAATATTTCGGAAACTCAAATTCAATCGATAATTTATTCAAGTAAATATTACACAGCATGCCTCAGTTCAAATGAGAAACTACGTTATTATTAATTTTTGTGGAAAAAAGTTATTCGTTAGAAACACATCAGTAAATTTTATTTATCAAGAGTCAATTACCCTCATTTTTGACCATATAAAAAAATTTGGTTTGTGCCACAATGAAAAAAAGCTTGCGGAAATTTAATTTAATCAGTCATCGACTTTGAATGCTTAAGTTTTCAAAAACTTCAAACTTTCGTTATCCGAGCTGAGTAATCGTAGTGTCGCGAAACAAAACTGTTTGATTTTATTTCGCGAGCCTCAGTACGAGCTCCGCCCACTTCAAATGCACAATCAGAAACTTGGAAAAATAATATTTGTCAATGATATTTCAGCTTAGTTTATGGAAACTAAGATGTGTATTTCGTTTCCTATGTGTTAGAAAAATCTTTCGCAAGATTAGTCGCCTTCGCCAAATTTTTAAATAGGGAAAAAGCTGATTTTGTGGAAAATGGCAATCATGCTTTACTCTAATAAGCTATAGGTCGTTTAATCAGCTTTCGTTTGACACTTTGATCACGTCTCTAACGTGAAAGTGTCAGAATTTATTTAGATTTGAGTTTGAAATATAATATATTTTTTAAACGCATTTTACAGCCAGAAGGAATGAGAATATCGAAAAATGCATTCAGCGACTCAGATCGCTGAATGCTACCCGAAAAAGGAATAAACATTTCTTGGCAAATTTTTTCAAATTCCAAACATTTCCGAGAGTGGCCGACCTTTGTTTACAACGAAATTCCATGAAGGCACATCACCCCATGGGCCAGACGACGTCTGATTGGTTGGAAGAAATCGGATGATCTTATGGACTTTCTGTGTGTTGATATAAAGAGTGATTTTTCGAGCGATTAGATTGGTCGAAGAAGATGTATAAAAATTGGGATTTTCAAATTTTAAAGTTGAGAACACGATACATGATTGAGATTTGAAAAGCATTCTATAAGCGATTATTGCGATTCCTGGCTGGCTATTGAGATTTGCTGGTTATTATTGGCGTCTCATTTGAAGTAGAGTTCTGCAGGAGTAATTGGAGAGATTCTACTGGAGTTTTTGAATGAATTCGTTTCTCTTTTTCTTATTAGAACTGAACAGAGAAAATCTTCTTCGAAATTGGACGACTTTTGTGAAAAAAATTCAAGTATCTGGTTCTTTTTGGAACTAATTGAGAGACAACTTGCGTTTAGGAGTCTTTAAGGATGGTGGACTGGATTAATTGTGGGTTTTTCGGGGTTGGATCTATTGTTGGACTTGTATAACCATACCTTCGTTTGTTCAGGTTCCTGCTTGGCATCAGAATCCAGCAAAGGAAGAGTAGGTCCCTACTAAAGATGTCCAGTCTCAGACATCCGGCTAACCTTGCAGTGTTAACTGGCCAAGGTGTATCGAGAGTAAAATTGGGAGGGTCAATACATCATCAAATCAGTCTTCGGTCTATCGACTCAACGTAACCGTTCGGTCCTTTCCCGGATATCGAATCCTTTTATCCATATCCTGCGGACGGCCCTCATCCTAGGGTGCGGTTCACCAGTTAGGCTCCGTGTTCCTTAATTATTAGCTCAGTTCACCCTGTATGCCTTGGTTAGGAAAGTAATTTTGCGATTCAAGGGTGAACTTTATGTCTAAGATTTCTGTGAATCCTTCCCTCTGTCTATTTCCAAGCAAGAGTCATTGTAGGAATTTTGAAAAACCAAAAATGCAGACTAGGGCCAGACAAGCGCGAGCGCAACTTGCAATGGATACGACAGTGCCAAATCGCGAGCTCAACCATTTCGACCAAATCATCTTTAATTCAGACAATTTTAGTAGCCCTAGTGCGACTCAGACGGAGCAACGCGGAATCCCACGGGAATCGGTGTTCACTGTACATCATTTTCCGCGAACTCTAGCAGAGATGGCTAGGCTGAGATCATCTCTTGCTCAGCGTATTCTTTTTGACGACGATGACACTAGTTCATCTTCCTTGGTCGCAGAGCAATAACACCCTGGCACTATCCGCTCAATTGCAAGTCGATCAGATAGGAACAGTGAACTGGGTCAAAGGACTACGCGAAGATAATTAAATCGATTTAGGGCTCTTAATACTCCCGACATACTGAGGATGGACCAAGAAACTTTCGCCAGGGAACGTCAAGTAATGTTACCCGTGAATTAAACTGGATATCAGGAACAAAGGCTGAACACCAGAACTCGGAGCGCGCCCCAATTAGGGCACCGTGCAATGTTGAATACAACAAGGAATTTCCCTTTGTTGAGATCAGCTGCAAAACCCGAAAATCGTCCAAACGCATATGCGGGACAAACAGCGAAAATCGAAGATTTTTACCGGGGAAGGGAACCGATAGGAGGAATCCTTCCGAAAGTCACATTTCTGCTGGAAATACGAAAAATTCCTGAGCTACGAAGATGGTGCCCACTTATGTGGAGACACCAAGAATGACAGGTCTTTCGTCGCCAGACGTCGAAATGCGCCAGGCAGCATCCCTTAGATGTTCCTGGGATGAGTGGAATGTGTTGCGCGCAGGAGCGCATTACATCTTGTACGAGCCTGTAACTGGCGCTCTAGCTGAAGAGTTAGGGGATGGTGGTAGGCCGGGGGGTCACCCTGAAGCCGCGAGAGGCTTAGGGGTGGCTTCATGGCGGGGCCAGTTACTCAAAAAGACATCATTCACGATCCAAGATCAAAACTAGGCATACCAACCTCCCGTCGTGCCCAGACAGGAGCCGGCTTCCGAAATCCCTGGGACTCTGGTCTGTGAGGCCAGCCGGCCGCCACCGCGACGAACGGTGAATATGATGAACGGCGGGGTCAACGTTGCCGAACACGCCCTCGCAACAAACTAAATTTACCCGGTAGGAGGACAGTATTTCAATGTAGAGACTAACTCTGAACGTTTCTCCAATGAATAAAATAGGCATCTTCAGCGGTGGTTGGTAGCAATAACTTGCGACCTCCTCGTTGATAGACTCATGTATGACTAATGGAAGAGGGCTTTATGATAGCTATTACACAAAACGAATTGAAACTTCATTGCGGGAAAGCAGACAATACAAATGATTTCAAGAAACTCTCCACAGATATCAAATAAGAAAAAACCTTCGAATTTCTTATTAATTCCCAAAACATACGCTTCAAAATTTCAAGGTCCCATTGGAAAATTGTTTTTCCAAATCATATGTCCTTCTACTGTATCCAAATTCTTCATCATATCTTTAAAAATTATGCAACGAAGAAACTTATTCAGAAGAAAATATCAAGTATTCTTGAGCATCAATTCAAAATCATTTCACGTGTGACAGAAATTTCATGTGAAATGTCAGTAATGATATTGATATATAAATTCCCTCATAATTTGTATCATTCATCTCAAAATTTTACAAACTTGATATTGTGTTGATCCTTATCAGTATTACTAGAACACAGCATATCCAAGAAATTTCCCAGTGTTTCATTATTTCTCAAAGTTATTTCGAGACAGTGCACATATTCTCTTTTCTCTCTCAACATCTCGCAGACGAACCCATTACTCACCGTTCTCTCTGGGGACCTTCCGACGCCTGTCACTTGTTAGACGACCAATCCTTTGCGACAGATTGGCCTGTAAAATATTTTTCTCCGCATCGATGGTCGTGGGAGTGGAAAATTCCATCGGGACCTCCGGGAATACATACCCGTCTAGATGTGACAATGCACTATCACTGATGCAACATTAATTATTCACTGTGATCAATCACGAGTCTTATAGGAATGTAGGACTTCACGGCTGGCGTCAGTGTTTTGGTAGATTTTCGGGTTTTGCAGGGGTTTTCTTTGGTTATAATCTCCAAAGAAGACCACGGCAAAACCCGGAAACCAATCAAAAACACAATCACGGATGTATTCGCCGTAAGCGAGAACTACTATCGATGACGTTTCTGTTCCTCGTCAAGTCTGTATGTCTGTCTGTTTGTCTATCTGAACTCAACAAACTCAAAAACTACCTTACGAATTTTCGTACGGTGGTCATAAATAATCGGCATGATTCTGTTTTGTGTGAATAATTTATAAATAAATAATTTATGACGACGTTTTTCTTGAGAAGTCTGTGGTGGTTCAATTCTAATTGATATTTTAGGAGTAGTCGCAAAATTAAACAATTGCGCAAGACAATAAATTCCAGCGGCCTGATAAAGGACATATTTCTATTTTTTGGTATTTTGATTTCAAAATCAAAATTGATTGTTGTGAACAAACCTTTGCTTGAATGAATTTTATCCAAGAATAATTAGTTACTAGCTGGATTACTAAGCTTCGCTTAAAAAGTTGATATGAGATTATGTGGCAGTTGGAATGATTTGATAAAGTTCAAATTGAAAGAGATCGAAGGCGTTTTAACCAGTATGAGAACGTTTGTGGGATATGTTGTATGGCAAAACACGTGTTGTGGTTTTGTGAACTGCCCGCTGAAAATTTCATGAATTATAATTTGAATACCTTGACCTCATCATTTTGACATGTGTGACATGAGGCTTTGCTGGCCAAACTT
>WOGP01004732.1:0-13737 GCA_015342065.1 Leptinotarsa undecemlineata
AAATATAGTTAAATCCCTACTATCGAGACTGAAATCTATATTAAAATCCCCCCCCCCCAGTATCACATTCTTATATTTTCTGCCAATAATGTAAGTAGACCGTTGAAGTTACAGAGAAATGAATTGAAATTGCTGGATGGTGGTCTATAGATGCAAACAGATGCAGAATAAATACGCGAATGAAATACCCTATATATTCCATTTATTTTAGCCGAAGTCGAAATTACGACTTTGGAAGTCTGAATTATTTCATATGCTCCATCACTTCGGAATATCGAGTTTGAAGTCAAAATTACGACTTTCGAAGTCTGTAACATTTCAGAAACATCCGTTCAGAAGTGGAGTCTTCAAAATTCAATTTTCCCACTTCCGCCAATGAAACATGCAAATAACATCGAGGTACTGCCAGATAATAACGACCATTATCATCACTCAAAGAAAGCTAATAATAATCCATTAATATGAGCAATTTATTTCATTATTATAATTCCTTCTGTGGCCACATGACTCAGCGCTTGCCGATATCAGCATTCGAATACAGCGGCTCAATTCTTTTGGTCCGTTCGATATGAGGTAATCGCACGCTGTTATTTACAGGTGGTAAATGTGTAGTTACCTGCTGCAGAAATCATTAGCATGGGAAAATATGCGTAGGTCAAAACAAAACCGAGCCTGCCGGTATCCTTCCCAAGATTTGCTTCGGCCATAAACCGAATTCTGTTTTGAGATTGTTTTTTTGGCGTTTTTGACAATATCGACAAGTTTTTTCTGGACTTGAAGGAGCAATAACTGGAAATACTGATTTTCTAGGGTAGTTGGTGGAATTTTGCTTTTACGGTTTGCCCCAGTTTTTGAAAAAAGGTTTCCAACTAATTTCTATGTATTAAGGTGTTCCGAAAAGTAAAAAAATACTTAAAAAATACGAGAACATCAGGTTATTTTGCAAAATGTGGAGTTGTATTACAAAAAGGGTTTTTTATGAGTTTTTTATTTGCATTAGGACTGTTTTTGAATGTACAGTGCTATTCTTTAATGTCTGAATGAAAGTAATGCATGAATACTTTTTTTTGAAGTGAAATTGACAGATGAAACTTCCAAGATGGCGACTGGGAGCCCCCCTTTCTCAGCTCTCAATTTTTTTTGCAAACTTCTTATATCAATGAGACATAGGTTTTTTCGTTCGTTTATCAGGATTTTTGAAGTCAAAAAGTGGCGCCACAGTCTACTTTGGGCGAATGGGAGAACAGGGAAGCATCCCTAACTCATAATGAAAAACAGTTCGATGTATTAATTGTTATTACAGAGTGAAGGATGGGAAAAAAGCTTGCCTATCCATGAAGAAGAAACCTGGCAAATTTCGACATCTACAGTCGATTCCAGTATTTCTCTGCAGCTTTCACTGCAAAGCTAATATGTTTCATAAAAATTAACGCTTTTTTACAGTTTTTAATTTTGAAAATCTTCGGTAACACAGTTAGTGATGATTTTAGACTGCCCTGTACATTTCAACTAGTTCACCATCCCAGAAGGTAGTTCAATGAGCTCATTAATGAATTAATTGATAGAATTTCTCGCCTATGTTAGTAAAAAATGTTTTCAGTAAGATTTACAACTTTTAAGATTTACTCTGAACTTCTTTTTGTACCATTTTCTCCATTAGATTATTAATGTCCTACTCTTGATTAGCACTTCAGAAAATTCAATGTAAAATTATCGAAACTTTCCCGGAACTGAATTCATTGATATATTACGTGAGAAGAATTTTAAATCAAAACTATTTCATTTATTACAGCAGCAGATACCTTGAGAGATTATCTGTTTGCTTTGCAGCTTGTTTCTTCTATATACTTTGATAATTGAATAGAACTGGTCGATACTTGATGAACATCCATATTGAAACTCATTAATACAGTTTATTTTCATCATTAGGAGTTCAACAAAAAAACCGCGACACTATTTGTGTGTTAGGAATCACACGTTAAAAGGTAACACCTCGTTAATCCTTAGCTCGCACAAGTTTCGACTTCTGAGGGTTGTCGTTCGTAGGAGTGCGACAGCTGGTTAACGGAAATACAGATTTTAAACAGATTCTTTTAATGATTCCTCTATATACTTTAATTTTTGTTTATGTCTCATCTCGAAGATTTTTTCACACCCTATATACAGTGTGTTCAATTTTCCATTCTTATCACTGTGTCGTAAATTGCCTTGAAATTTTTTGGGTCTTTTTGTCTCTTTGTTTAAGTACCTTCTTTTTTCTAACTTCAATTCCTAACTATCAGGACACGTTTTTATTTATTTTCGAATATTTTCTTGAAATTACTTCATTAGTTTTGCTTCCTAATGTTTTATCTTTCGTGGATTATTTTTCTTTCCAATCTCTTTATAAGGGATCAGGTTCATTGGCAGAAATTTTTGGGGAATGAAAATATGGTAAAAACATCAATTGCAGTAGTTGTTTTCTTAGAAACCAAACTAGATGTTGGAAAATATCTTTTTGGGTACTTTTTAATGGGGAATGAAAAATTTTACATATATGAATTAAAATTCTTCAAAAATGTTTTTACTTCAGCATACAAATTGGAAAAAACCGGTTATTTGGAAAAACTATCCTCTTCTCAGGAATCCGAATTGAAATAATTTCCCATATTCAGTTGAAAGGAAAATACAGAAGCAATAGAGAAATCTAAAAATATAAAAAACTATTGACTTTCAGATACTGGGAGAATGAAGACTCTATAAAACCGTGTAGAGGAAGACAAAAAAGTTTACCATATATACCAAGACAATAAGAAGTAGAAAACGTCATAAAAAATGGGAAATGAAGTGTTCTATACTTTTTACCACTTTGAAAGGTAATTATTTTCTTAGGCACTCTTGGTTCCAATAAATTGATGGATGTAGCCGTTTACTACTTGGTAGATAATAAGAAGTGAACTTTCTATGTTTTTTTACCACTTGTATAAAAGTTAGAAATTAAACTTTCTGTTTCATTCCACTTTAATGAAAGATTATTAAAAAATAAAGTCTACACAAAAACAATAGATTAATTTTATTAAAAAAAAGTGACATGATAAATATCTATTGATTTCTTCACCAGAAGAAGTATGATAAAAAGTAATAGATTTGGATGGAATATAGTTATAGAATAAGATAACTATTTTGAATTTCCTTAAATGATATATCTTCTTTAATTATTTTGAATTGGCAACATTTTGCAATTCTGCAATTTCGTTCAACCATAGTTTCTTACTTCTTTTCGAAGATGAATGTTTTCTCCTCAAATAATGTTGACTCGGAGACATTACAAACGAAATTTGTAAGCCAATTACAATTTACACGTCATTAGATTTCTTCAAGTTTTCAATGTTCATCAAAGTAAAGTGCGATGAAATTACAATAGAAAGAACGAATCAGTTCTGGTCGTGTCTAAAGAAAATAGACACGTCAATTCTCTCCCAGCCTCAAAGAGAATTTAATGAGCACGTGCTTTAAGCGGTGAATTACCTGACTATAAATATTCAAATATTTATAACGCGGCAATAAAGAACTCAACAATTCGTATAGAAAAGACATTCACTGCAACTTTATTGAAATCGGCTTTGAAATACTAGTAGAGGTAATGAATATATCAGTGATAATTATAATAATAATCTACACATTGGCACCAATACAGTGATTTATGAAGCCTGTCATTCAAATAAATAACGGTGACAAGTTTGCAATTGATGTAAATTCATGTTGAAATTGCGTTGAAAGTTTCTTCAACCTTTTGCCCCAGTTAGAAAATCAAAGATAGACGAGGGTCCTAAAGCATTCCATGCGATCCTTCAGTGAACAATTTGGTTCAGGAATAAAAGTTTAAAGTAAAATAATGACTTAATCATTCAGCAACCCTACATTCAACTTTGGGGGTGAACGCGGATACAGGTAGTGATGGAAATTACGATTATCTTGCATATTTATGTCTGGGCACCAAATTTCAATCCGGTTTCGTTCTAGAAAAGCCATGCCCGGCGATTGCTGAATAAACTGGATATAATGGATGTATTTAGCTGTAGGTATGGCTGATATTATAATGAATGTGGCCGTCATATTAACGGCTAATGCACACGCTTTTGCATATATTTACATGGGAAAATTGCTTGTTTTCTTAATAGAGCTCTGATGGTCTTTTTTGTTTTTGTTGGTAGTTTTGAATTCTTCATTCGATTTCCTTTGATTGTTTTATGGAAGTGTATAGTCCACATACAGAGTGACTTTTATTGATAGCTTCATTCGTAATTCAACTTTGGCATCAATTTCTGCTGAATTACACCCAATTTTCAGTCTATATGAAAGTTTTAGTAACAGATTAGCTGTAATTTTTGATTTTTCAGCTTTTTTGGGGTAGATTTTCTACGAAATTCTAAATAGGGGCTATTAAAATTCTATTCGATTTGCTGCAGAGTGTATTTGTTTCAAACCCTGTATAAACAGGCAGTTTCTGACACTAAAAGTGGACAAACCCTCAATCTCACTGTTTTACCAATGGAAATCTCTAAAGTTTCATTCTCTTCGAAATCAGTTTTTTCTTTTACCAGCGGTCGCCCCTATACAAACGGTAACACTCAAAAGGAGCTAGGGATTAACGAGGTCATACCGTTTAACGTGCGACTCCTATTGGTATAACTAAAACAGATTGCTGAGAATCAGTCCTTACTTTTCTTCTTTCTCATGGGGTACAATCAGAAAGACGTAGCTGTACCGTGTGTACAAGTCTCAGATCTTTATCATTTCTACTATTCAAGAGCACATCATAACATTATTTTTTCAACAATTCAATGTCATAGTGTTCAACGAAGTGAATGCGGTTTCAGTCAGGACAATAAAGAAAGTTTAATAGTGTCATAGTCATCTAGATATATTTAATTTTGCCGAGTCATAAATGTGTAACCGGAAAATAGTTGGGCCAAGTACAGAGCCTTGAGGTATCAATGCTATTTTTATATCTGAAAAGCAGGTCATACTAGATAGAGTAACGGAAACTAGTTTGAGGATCTTTGAATCAATAAAAAGAAACTAATCCCCAAATTAGACAACCGGGGTCAGCAAGATTTTTTCATAAGTTTTGTCTCTAAGAATATGTTCTTTCGTTAACCAGCTGTAGCTCCCCTACAAACAACCCTCAGAAGTACAAACGTATGCGAGGTAAGGGTTAACGAGGTCTTACATTTCAACGTGTGAATCCCAATACGAATGAAACGATGATTTGTCAAATATATGGAAAGATTTAACTTTTTTGTGTTTGAGGATAGAAATAACTTCTTCTGAAATGAATCTGCTGTTCTGATATCACAAAATTGAAAAAATCGGCTATATTTGTCGTTTTATGGTATTATTTTCAACTCGCATCTTCGAATATTTGATTATTTCATATTGGTTATAATATGGAAATGATATATATTTTTTTCTTTTTAATTCATCAGCATAAATACATATTTTCATTGATCAAATAAATTCGTCATCATTTTCATATATTTTACGTTCGATATTTTATCATATATTTCAGCCATGTCTTCACTCAACACACCTGAAGAAGCTAATATATAGCGAAACACGTGTTGCGGTTTTGTTAAACACAATAAAGTGTTTCATAAATATATTTGTATGATAGCCAATGGTTATGTTGTGTGTGTCTAAGTCAATCGTGAGTTGTACAAGTGTAAACTTTTGTTGTTATATTTGATATCACTCTTGTGTGCTGTGTTCCTATCTGCACGATTGACCAACATATACCTGATTGTAACTTGCACAAGGAACAGAATAGACTATACCAGAGTTTCGAACTGTTGAAGTTTTGTTTTTCTATATTGAAAACATAGTTTTGTTCATAGGAGCATTATCAAAGGCAATAGCAATATTTGGAAAAGGACTAAATTTTTTTTAATTCCTTACGACAGATCGTTAATGTGAGGAACTGAGTAATAATTAGAAATAATCCTGTTGTGGATGGGTTGTAGAGTGACTTTATTAGGATGACGATTGTGAACAAATCTACCTTTTCTATGTATGTATGTATGTATTGTTTTTGGCTCTCTCACGCCTAAACGATTGAACGGATTTAAATGAAACTTTACAAAAATATTTTACATAAGTCCGCCGTAGCATATATTTTCCTCTTATGCGGTACCACTTCATGAAAAATACAGAGCCTTGAATACAATTTAATTAAATTATTTTTTTTCAATGCACATGGTAAAATATCTGTCAAATTTCTATAAAAATCGATACAATTGTCGTTTTAGGTATTTAATATAGATGAACTTTGTCTTTTGCACTAAGTAATTTGGACGAATCTTTCAAAAATTGTCAAAATAAGAATAACTTGAAGCAAGGCAGTAAGCAATTACGCGTCGCGTCTACTGTAAGGCGACGTGGGGAAAGATGCGCGGGGGTAGAGGGGTGGTCTAAGCAATGAAGCGTCATCGCCGAGAAGGCGACCCGAATGCGGGCAGACGCGTGAGGACAGACGTCGTTGACGGTTCTGTTAGTTTTGCGAATTTCTTTAGAGGTAACATAAATCGATTCTCGAAGCTATGCATATTTTTTCAGTCACTGTATTTTTAAAGTGAAAATATAAATTACTAAATGTTTTCCGCTCTTATATTAACGTACAGATGAAGCTACTGAACCTAGAATCTAGAAATATGCAGGTAGGGCCTTTGTATAGCATAAATGTGGATCGAGGAAGGGAATCTGGGTTTTGTAAACAGATTTTTGAACAGATTATAAGTCATTTCCATGAGCAGTTCAATACAAATCTAATTATGCACTTCTATACATCAAACAGCAAGACCAGAAACAGATTTTAACGGAACAAACAAATTCGAATCTATTTGTATCCTGCGGAAAATTATATTCGTAATCACAATGTGTACTGAGAAGCTGATACGTTGATTATTCATTAATTCAGGACTTGAATTATTTCAAAATTAATATTGTTGAAATTCATCATGTTCGTCTTGATCAGTTATACTTTGAATTTTTTTCAAAGCAGCTATCCCCCAGGTATTTTTCCCAAACTATCGAGACCAACAATAAGCATTAGACAACAAAGATATTCTGCATGTGATATATGCCTGGATTCTTCGAAATGTGCGTATTTCTGTGGGTGAATTTGAATATTCCAAAAAGGACGTATGTTATGAATAGATTTAATGGATGTAAAACGTGCTGCAGATCCTACTTTTGCAAGAAGTATTTCTACCTGCTCAAAATTGAATCGGGGCCTTCGTTACAAAACATAAAACGTGCAGGTGTGGTAGGAGCACATGTCAGTTTCAAATATGAGGGGGTGCAATTTTTTAGGCCCGGCTACCTTTCGTGTAAGACGTTTCTCCTGTAGTCATGGCAAATTTAATTCTATGCAATTGTACTATGTACATACTTGTGTACTATAATTTTTCTAAGATTTTTGATATTGTTACACAAGTTATACAAAAATGATAATTTGAAATTCAATTTAATATAATAACATTAGTAAGCTTATTAAGCCACTAAGTACGAATAGCAAATGACACAATACAAACAGATTATTGTAATTGGTCGAAAACATGAATTATAAAATTATACTATTTGCTAGTAAATTCTGTCTATATCATGAAAAAAAAATAAATAGAAAGGATATTTTGATGAAGCTATCAAATTATTACTCAGAAATCAATGTTATTTTGTACCTACTACAATTAATAATGTTGAATTAATATACTAAAAAACAATATGAATTTTATTTTGTCGAAAAAAAAACAAGATAATACATAAGAAAATACATAATTTAATGAAGCCAGTTGAAGAATAACTCAACAACTGTTTGTGAATAGAATGTTTTTTTCTAGAATGGATACATTTAAAAAAAAATTATATTTCTTGAAAAATGTAATTAAAGGATGCATGTGTAATACATTTATCTAGTATACACTAGTGGAGTAGATATAATTAATGATTTACAATTTGAAACATGACAATAATTATATAGTTGATATTTTTAGGATCAGTTTCATTTTGTATACTGCATTCACTTTTAAAATATTCATTTATTCAGCTATATTTTATTTATTGGGAAAAATTTAATAATTCATAAGGTTATCTATGAAGTAACCAATATCAAATTAAAGCTCGATATGTGAAACAAAATATTGATTTATTTATCATGAAAATACTCATGATATATACTTTTTTGTTTCATCAATTTCAAATAGCTTCTTCACATAAAATTAATAGAATTATTGAGTATAATGTTACTGTTTTTAATGCACAACAGCATTTCATATTATTACAATATTCTTTCAATTCAAAACGTTGAATATTTGAAAAACTCAAGTGTTACTAAAAGCTCTGCTGAATTATTGAATACCATAAAAATTACATTGCCACTATAAAGAAAATATTCATGGAAAAATGAACATATATATGTTCATTGAAAATTCGTACTTTTGTAATTTTCAAATTGGTAAAAGCCGTAAATGTCAGCAGTTTTTTACAATTCAGGTAATCTTGAAAATTTCCAGTTTATTAAAAAACTACTGGAGTATGAAAAATAATTTGCCTTAAAAAGTTGCTAAGCTAATAAAACAGTTTTCTCTAGAAAAGCATTCTTCAACAATTTGTGACGGTATTTTGAGTTTCAAAAACTACACCTTATGATTTGATCTCCACAAATTTTATTTGAAAAATGTATCAAAATATAGCACAGTAGCTTTTTAAAGTGATTCATACTTCAAGTTGTTCTTAAATTAATATTTATATACTACAGGTAACCATAGTTGCGATTACCTCCTAAAAATTACCACCTGAACCTCTACATAAGGTACCTGTTCAATTATGATCACCTCACATCTACATCGATAATAATTCTTTCTCGGTTTTTAAGAAAACAAGTTCAATAATGGTTATCTATCCAAATCTAGTTGGAAATTCATTAGAATGTTTGAATTTTCAAGTTTATTAATTTCCATTGCTTCCAAATGATTATAAGTGCGAAATTTCGAACTCTTCGTTAAAGATATGCTTTTCTTCCAGAAAATGATTTGAATATGTTGAATTTGTTTTCTTATTTACATAGCTCGTATGATGTTCCTGGATTCGATTCCTAAATGTTCTGCCAGTTTGACCAATATATACCTTGGGCCACGTTCCATACTTTAATTTATATACTCCTGATTTGTAGAGTTAGGATGTTTTGTCTTTAATATTAAATACTAACTTTCCTAACGTATTACTTGTTCTATAAGCAATTTTAATATCTTGTTTCCTCAAAAATGAAGCCACTTTCTCCGTTGGTTGTCCAAAATACGTTAAAGCTCTATAATTTTGATTATCTACCTTACCAATAAGACAAGCGCCTCGATTCGCTTTTGCGTAGACTTTCTTGGCAAGTATTTTGTTATTAATTCGGCTTAAAACTCATTGGTATTTTGAGTCATAGTTTTAAAAATTGTTGAGGTAATGAGGTAATTTTAACAACGACAAATTTTCCTTTCTCAGAAGTTGCTTCAATAATTTGATACCTTTCACAGGAATATATTGCTTTTCTCTCTATATGGTGCAGATTTTCAAATGACAGTAAAAAAGATAATGGGTCTCCCACTAAAATAAGATCTTTCAGTTATTATTAGTTATGGTGCCGCAAAAAGATTCAAAATTCAAACGAAACAATCCACAACCATTTCACCCTTAATGAAATTGTTTCAATTCAGTGGTAGGTACTTGGGTACTTTGAATTATTACATTAACTATGTTTTGGCAGTACTATGACATGATGTGGGAGTGAATTTCGAGTGATTTTTGTTAGGAATGGAGGTGATTATTGAAAAACTGAGAACATATTTTTTCTCTTCTCCCAGTGAAGGTGGACGTCATTTTTACTTGCTCATAGAAATGTAGGAGAGGAAAGGAGGATTCACCTGCAATTTTGATCATCTCTGAGGCATATTTTGATGTTTTATTTATGTTTCCTCAGCTAGAACCATCTGATTTCGTCCTCTGACCAATAATCTCTTTATTTTCTGTGTTTTAACATTTGTTGAATCTGTTACAAGTGTAATTACTACCCTACCATGGAACTTTGGAAGTTGTCATTCAAAAAATAAGACTTACCTTCTCCTCTCAGCCGCAGAGGACTAGGGGGTGGAGACCTGGGGGACCCATTCGGAGGACCAACACCTTCCTCTTCAGAACTACTCGACGACGGCGTACTGCCTCTCGTGAAGCTTTTATTATTGTTACTCCTGTTGTAATACAGTCCATTATTCTGCAGCAACATCATGTGCTGTTGAGCCGCGAAGCTATTGAACTGCTTCAACTGCGAAGCAACCGTAGCAGAAGCTTTCGTCTTGAATTTCGACATGGTAAAGTCCAAGGGTTGCTCCGATTCATGTGTCGAAAGAATCATATGATTAGGCGGCGGGTGAAGTAACATCGGCATAGTACTCTCTTGTTTGCTGTTCCAGAAAGATGTCTGATGGGAGAAGTCTATGGTGTTGTTGTTGAGATTGTTCTTGAAGGATTTCGGCGTGTCCAAGTTGTTGTTTTGGAGGGTGGGTGGCGGGTTGGATTCTACCCACCTCCGAACAGTGTCACTTCTGAAATCCGCCAGATTCGCTAATTTCATCGGCACTTAACAGTCACCAGTCATGTCACTGCACACGGATAATGTTTTCATTCACTGTCGCGGGGTACGTTTGAACTTTTGTGGGGTAGATCACTGGAGACTCGCATACGGGCTCTGTGTCGACAGGGCCACCGACTATAGCCGTATAACAACGCGTATTTTGCATCGAGTAGGATGCTGGAGAACGAGAGAGGGGATTTAGTCCCGGGCCTTAGCGTGGTGGGGCATCGACTCGGCCAATAGCGGTGGCCCGTGTTCCGATATACAATAGTATATAAATTGTATGGATTATTTATTTATTCTACATCTTATATATGTATTTATGTGAATATATGTATAGAAGCAAAAGGATTACGCGTTTCTTTCCTTTTCTATTCTTCTTCTGTTGATGCTGATTTTAATGGCGCACTAAATCAATACGAGATCGCAATTTAGATTATTCCTTTACTTTTCTAGTAATTCATATGCGCTACTATTATTGCCTGGGCATTATTTACTTTGGTCGTTGACATTCTGTTCACGGAAAACTCGTCGGCGGCCATTCAAAATTTCCAGTTGTACGGGGTAGCGTCAGGTAGGAAAAAATCGCGAATGTACTGGATGTTTGGGAAGTCTCTGTCTACGGGTTGTTGACAGGTTGTTAACATATGCAATACTGTTATTCGAAATCATTGAAAAGGAAAATGAGAATACAATGATTGAAAAGTATAGTGAGGACAAAAAATTAACTGAAAATAAAATAATTAAATTGGGAAAAGATGGTCAAACTATAAATTTCGAATGAACTATCATGTGGGATATTCTTTGCTATCAATGATGGACTTTTTAGTTTTTTTCTAACAGAATATAGTTGCTACAGTGTAATTCGAAATTATTGGAAAATGACGTAGGTATAGATTGATTGAAAATTATAACGAAACAGGAATAACCGAGGAAAAGCTTTAGGTGGAAAAAAAATTGAAAATCAACTTCACTGAGATTAAAAAATCATTTGTAGAGAGAAAAGGATGTTCAAATGATATAATTGAATGAAAATATTGTGTTGAATATTTTTTTCTTTCAGGTAAAAAATTTCATACACTTTAAACAACAGAAATTAGTTGTTATAGTGTTATTCGAAATAACTGAAAAGGAAAATAGATATACTATGAATGAAAATTATAATGAAGCCCGAATAACACTTTTAACGAAAAACAGATTGAGAAAAACGTCACTGTGAATAAAAACATCATTGAAAGTGAGAAGAGGATGTTTAAATAAGAAAATTGATTGAAAATATTTCAAAAAAAAAACGAAAAAAACATTCATCAGAATTCTACAGATCCATTTTCATTGAGATTGTCACATTCTCAAGAAACACTTCGTTTTTTCACAAAACGATTTCACAAAAACGCGTGTCTTCACTAAGTAATATGTACATATGTTTTTACGATTTGAAGTACCATTATTTCTAGTAAGTACCTGAGTTTTTATGTAGTCATTCAATGTTAAATGTGAGACTTTGGGAATAAATCAATAAACATTCACATAAGAAAAGAAGGAAAAGTGTACAGCCGCACTTGAATAAACCTGTAATGAATGACATTTTAGAGTATTTGAAAAACTATTCAGAAACGGAGAGTTATTAAATTATATTAATTTTCGATTGCTTAAATCTATTCGTTTCTAGACATTCTGGAAGATTGAGTCTCAAACTTTTCTCTTCTAAATGTAACAGGTCATAGTCATATTAGAACTCATATTCATATTCTGCTGCAAGATGTTTTTCAAGTATGGAATTGGTCTTTCCATTCAAGAAACCACTTCCATGCTCTTTAATCCTTTGAGAAAAAGTTATCCCCGTTTGGCCAATATGAAGTTTTGGGCAAAAGCCACAAATCAACTAACTCATTTACTCATTTTTATATTCATTGTTTTCAATGAATTTACCTAAACTGTCATTTGTTCTGTAGGCCACGTTCAAGCATTCCTTGGATAATGTTCGTACAAGATGTTTTGTGGAAAATGTCAAAATCATGTTTATTATTGATTTTCGTAATAATCACGTCAAGGTAATTTATCGAATTATTTATCCTGGAAGGTTGAATTAAGTGGTAAATTTTTATTGACCAGTGAATGCAATTGACATATATTTTTGGTGTAGATGTGTTTCAAATAATCATAAAAGGTTTTTCTATTCGAAGTTCATTATAGAAAACGCTCAGAGCAATGGAAAAAATATGAATAGGTACCTAAAAATAAAAAAAAAAATTCGAAAACTCTACGGTACATAGAGAGACGTGAAAGTTGCTATTATGTTTTTATTCAACTCAGTTCCCCAGTTTAACCAATTTCCAGGGACGTAATTCAAAAGGGAGTAATTCACACAATTATAATCGAATATTACCAAAAAATCCCCAAATATAAAATTGAATTTGATTTCTCAATATGAAGTGAACGTCTACGGTCCAGAAAAGAGAACAAAAAATACAGATCCGTATTCAAAAATTCAATGGTGGGGGTGCCCCAAGTCAGATGACTCACTGTATAAAAGATTCATAGATATATTATGAGAGCCCACATCATGTGCCAATAACAAAATGTGAACAGATTTTAATATGTCTGCGAATAAAGAAGATATAGGCAAAAAAATAATTTGGGATTTTTTATTTTTTCCTGTATATCTCCAGAACCAAGAGAGCTCTATTCGATTCCTTCACATCTTTGAATAGATCTCTAAAATACACAACTTTGCCATGATTCAACTGACACCCTATCTCTTATCGTTTACGAGATCCTCATGTACAGAAACGAATTTGAATAGCCCTGTATATGCATTCTGACTATTGAATGAGACATTTCCAAATTTCATTAATTTTATTGATGTTCCTTAGAGTGATTATAGCTTTTTGCATTTTAGACGTTGTTGACAAGTGAAAAATCCACTATCCACAAAAGCTGAGTCAAAAAGTTTGATTTTTTAGGAAAGAAAGTTTTTGGCTTTCTACTACTCCATCTTGATACAAATAAAGGATAAGGGAATCTTCCAAAGAAAGGAAGGAAGTAATCAATTTGCAAATAAGTAACTCTATACATGGATGTGTAGA
>WOGP01004733.1:0-13737 GCA_015342065.1 Leptinotarsa undecemlineata
AGATATTAATAATGAAATAGCTGACTTTTCTAATAATACTGATTTAACTATTACGTATTGTATGGCTATCGCAGGGTACATAGAAAGCGCGGGGATGTAGATCCAGCAATCTTTTTTAAAGACCAATATTATTACCGCGCATATTTGATTCAGCCCTGTTTATGTTTATGTCCACATTAATTTTGGTTAGTTTTTCTACTATAAATGACGTTAATTTAGCGCCAATTGTATCGATAATTGGACAGAAAACTAGGAAATGCTCCCTTATTTCCAACTTTCTATTTTCTGTGTTAAAATAGACAAATCTTATTATAATACTAATTTGCTCTACGTGTGAATCGTCAGGTGTATAATCTAGTATTATTGCAAAATATTTATCAAAAATATTTATTTAAAATAAAATGTTGAATTTGGTTACCGGGTAGGTAAGTATGTAGATTATTTCATTTTGGATCTTATCTCCAAGTAGGCATAGTTTTGAAATACGAATCATTCGTTACGCGTCATATATGTTAAATCATTGAAAGATCGAATTTTCCTAACAGTTCAATACATTTTGAAAAATTACCATGTTACGGTCGTAAAATTTTTGGCTTTGGCCACGAAAAGCCATATTTTGTGTACTTAGAAATTGGACCACATATATTATTCTTTTGAATACATCGTACCAGCGCTGCTTTTTCAACCTCTAAATGTTTTTGATGGATACTATCATTAGTGTTTTTTAAAAGCGTGACATAAATCTGTCCATTTTTTATAATTATTGAAATAAACAAAACTTTTCTCATGTCTGCTGCAATACAAAGCTAGATATTGCCAATCACTATTTCCCTCGCAGAATTTATTTTTATGATTTGATTCAAATAGCTTGCAACAGAAGCAATAAACGGCATTTATGGATACTGAATACAGCAACCGCTCTCTGTGATACTTTTCATCGTGTCCTAAATGCCCTTCATAATAATACTCGGAAAATTTTCGCCCCGAAGAGTCACGCAGAAAATTATGCAATTTAATTTGTTTAATTGGATTTTCTAAATACTGGATCAAAGTAGCATTGAAAACTTCTGACCAGAGTCCAGGGTCATCTTTGGAAAAACTTGGTATTGGTGACAGTAATAATCTTGACGGTGACAATGATGTATCAGGCAGAGACACGGACGTAACTCCGGCGGCATCACCTTGATATATCTACTTATCGATACTCCACTACAAAAAATATGTTGTTGTGTAAGTGTAACAAAAATAATTTCGATGGCGGCGCCTCTATTGTCTGACGCCTGTGTGCGCCGCACACTTCGCACACAGGAACGGCGCGGCCCTGCGTATATTTTTCAAATATTGTATATAAATTAAATTTGGGAATCTTCGACTTTTCGAAAATATATTGACTCAAATTTCTTTATCTTTCTGTATGACCCAATATACACTAACGAATTGAATCGCATTTCTAAAAAGTTGAACGTGAAAGTAGGCTTCAAAACTTTCGACTATATGAAACTTCAATTTTTCCTTAAGAGAAAATAAAAAATCATACACCAGAGAAATCAATTAAAAAAAAAACAATTATTTGTAACGAAATAAAACCCGACAATTTTCAGAACTAGATTTTGACAACTATCAACTTTTATATTCATTAACTTTCCTTTTTTTGAATGTATTAGAAAATATTTAATCAGCCCATATTTCATTTTTTTATGTTAATTAGTTAGGGTAGGTAAAAAAAAAGTAAAAAAAATATTGAAATAAATAATTATAACCTGGTGTTAACAATTTATTTCAATGGTACGCCTTAGTACTAAAATAGTACCGTCGTAGAAAAAGTATATCGTAAAACTCGTTTGAAAAGCGTTTCTCTCATTCACCAAAACTGTCAAAATGGTGTCGAAACGCTGTTTTCTACAATATACATTAATATATATTTTCCTTTTTGTTTTCCATTTTATACAGATATTGTATTGATAAAATAATTGAATAGTAAAAGAAGGTGTATGTTTATGTAAATACGCACCGAAAAAGTTCAAAATAGTGACTCTATTATAAATGAGTGCGTAATCCGTGTTTTTCATCTTCGAATAAGTCGTCACGACGTGTGACTCATCTTTCCTAAACCGTTTATGAACAAACCTGTCTCAGCCAGCAAGAAAATGACCTGACTAGTTCCGAAGGAAGGATGAATCACGAACTACTACTCATCAACACGAATCGTAACTTGTTCATTCCTTTTCATTTTATAGATACATTCTTAGAACTGAACACTTGACTAGTGATATAATATTGATGATTACCTTCCACAGGAGCAGATTCAGACGAAAATTAATTCTTCGTACTTATTATTAGGAGCAGTATAACTATAAACATGAACATATTTTATTTTTTCAAGTCTAATTTTCACCATTTTTTCCCTCAATGTATAAAACGATGAAACATTTGAAGGTTTAGCAACGTTTACAGATGAACTTCACTAGTTCCGACTTACATTGTCAAATATATAAAATGATTTGAAATCCCTGAGACACCTAAAAGTGAAGAATTAAAAATTAATAGTTGGAAATAAAAATTATATTAAGCAATAAACCTGAAATGAAATAACAGTGAAATACAATACAAGTAAAAAAAAAGAACAATTGAACAAAAATTGAATAAAAATAAAGAAATGAAAAAAGAAAATAAAATAAAACACAAAGTTAAGGGATTCCAAGCCACGTTAGTTCACAACGTTTCGATTGTAGATACCAACAATTGTAGATACCATCAATCGAAACGTCGTGAACTAACGTGGCTTGGAATCCCTTAACTTTGTATTCTATTTTATTTTATTTTTTATTTCTTTATTTTTATTTAATTTTTATTCAATTGTTCTATTTTGTTTTACTTGTATTGTATTTCACTGTTATTTGATATCAGGTTTTTTGCTTAATATAATTTTTATTTTCAACTATTAATTTTTAATTCTTCTCTTTTAGGTGGCTCAGGGATTTCAAATCATTTTATATATTAGACAATGGAAGGAAGGACTAGTGAAATAGAATTTTATTGTAGAAATGAAAAGTTTATTTACGCCGTATATAAAGTTAAAATTTTACCCGTAGTTTCTAAAGTTTATAACACTTTTTGTACTCACAAAATATTATTCATGTCTTCCATAAATATTAAAACCTCCAGATTCCAATTTTGAATAAATCGGGCGATAGTCACAAAGCTCGTCCACCGACTCCAAAAACCCCTAGATATCAAATTTTATTCAAATCGAACTATAATCACAAAACTCGTTCGCCATTTGAAGCCGTCATTTTGTTTTTTCTGAACAAAAATTTCATAATGCATTGTCACCGGGATTATGTACACCTGCAAAATTTCAAATCAATCGGATAATTAGAATTGGGTCAAGTTCAATTGGCAAGATTTCTTACATTGTTGGTTAGTTTGTTACCTGCAAGTAAACCAAATCCTATAAGATTGTAAATAATAAATGTTTGTGAAAATACACGTTATGCGCTCTAACCTGTAATTATTATTTTGACCACTACCTATCCAATCCTAAATATTTATTCCGAATACTTTCTGAATATTCCATTTACATTTTATTGAAGAACTATTAAAATATGTATTCGCGCGCCGCTGTTCTGAGACCGTGACTACTACCACAAACTTTATCTGATTATTCTATCGGGCCTGAATTCAGTCAACTAGCGATGATCTGATGTGTATAATTTGCCTAACTAGTGGCGTTTGTATAAATTTAATTTTGCAAAATATGACCTCATAATTAATTTTTTTTGAAAACTGAGTGTCTTATTGTAAAACGGGCCACACTAGCGGCTAACATCAATGCCCATTATCGCGATAATTTTTAACGCGCTAAGTGGGTGGCTACACGTAATACGGTCAACGTGAATGCCTATGATTGGCGATGGAAACGGCGTTAATTTTACTTGGAAAATGGACGTCTGACGTAGTGTGGCCGCTTTATCGCATTAATTCTTGCTTTAATCTCTTTGATGTACCACCGCCTTTCGAGCTATCGCCTACCGCCAAACAGCAGTGTTACTGCCGTTGTCAAATTATCGCGTTAAGTCATGGCTACACCTATCATTTTTGAACAAGTTTTTTTTTTCTCAAAAAATCTCATCGTCCAAACCTTCCATGCCCTTTTCTGAATATACTAAAATGACCAGAAATCTTTTAAACATATCTGTCATTACACATTTTGATGAAGCGTACGGCTGTAGGCATACCTGGCAAAACCGGGTGTGCCTACAGACACGTGCCTCAAAAATAAATCAAGAAACTAAAAGAAAACATTCTGATTTTTATGAAAACAAATCTGATTGGTGGACTGTTCACAAAATAAGGTGAATGTCCATATTTTGCGGGCTACATAAGGCCATTTTTTTTATTTTGGTACACTCGTCTCGAACATTGTTCACAGTTTTATCTGTTTAGCATGTTTAGTTTGTTGGTGAGAGGCATAAAAATTAAAAGTGTTTTACATATTCGTTGATTTTCTGCTATAGAAAAAAGTTAATCAATCAAATTTTGTGCTCAAAAACACTTGAACTATTGACAATGACATAGGGTAATTGTACTCTGAATCAAAAAAATGTTTTCAAGTAGTACAAGCTTTTCACAGAAGGTCGATGATGTGATGGAGCGTCTCCCTGGACACATTCATTTGGCTTAATATCAACACTTACTATACGAGGTAAAATATTGATGCAGAAGATGTGGCGTTCTGGAATCTCCTGGGATAGTTTTTTACCGGAAGAATTGGTCAACCATTGGAAAAGATGGTTGAAAGGTCTGAGGAAAGTAGCGGACTACAAAATACCAAGATGTTACAATTTTCTGATACCTGGAGCAGATAGAATTGAACTCCACACCTTTTGTGATAGCAGCGAGGAGGCATTTACCACAGTATGTTATCTTCGAGTATTGAAAGAGGACAAAATAGAGACTTCCATAATTGCTTTAGAAACGAGAGTTGCACCTCTAAAGCAGCTTTCAATTCCGAGGTTAGAATTGCAAGCCGAAGTTATTGGAAGCAGACTGGCAGAGACAATTAAATTAGAACTGGAAATAACCATCAATAGAATGTATTTTTGGACAGACTCTAAATGTGTTTTGGGACGGATAAGAGCAGATGGAAGATCTTTCAAAGAATTTGTCACTCTTCGCATAGGTGAAATTCAGGAGAGAAACATAACTGAAGATTGGCGATGGGTACCCAGCCGACAAAATATAGCAGATTATGCTACCAGATCATCCAAAGAAACCATTATATGTGATGATTGGCTATATGGTCCCACATTTTTGAAACAACCTGAGGTTTTTTTGGCAGACTGAAAATTCAAAAATGACAAAGGATGAAGATGACAATCTCATGGAAGAGATGAAATATGTAAATAGATGCTTTTTCATACAAACGTACGAAAATATTCTTCCAGATATAAATATATTTTCGAAATGGCTGAGATTCATTCGAGCAACAGCTTGGTGTTTAAGATTCTTCAATAACTTGAAGACACTGTAATATAAGGAGTACTAACAACTAACGAATTGGAAGACAAAGAGAAAATTTGCGCAAAGAATTCTCAAAGAGTTTGTTTTCCCAGAGATATTCAAAACTTGAAATTTGGAAAACCCATCGATAAACAAAGTAATTTGGTTGGTCTCTTTCCTACTATGAAAAATGGTTTCTTAGTTCTTGGTGGAAGGACTAATTTGGGAACTTGTATGGAAGAATCCACGAGGCATCCAGTGATCTTGAGTCCAAAACATCGGTACACAAGCTTGCTGATTCAACATTTTTATGAAAAGTTCAATCACACTGGAGTGGATACCGTACTGAATGAACTCCGGCAGAAATTTTGGATTATTAACGGAAGATCCGCAGTGAAATCGATTTTTGGGAGATGTCTCAAATGTAAAATAAATAAAAGTAAACCGCAACCGCCATTCACCTGCCTAGTAGTGAGGGCAATTCATCTTGAAGTAGCACATACATTGAATAGTGATTCCACCATAATGTCTGTAATTAGAATGTCGTTAAGAAGAGGATGTCCTCAAACAATCTATTGCGACAATGGAACTAATTTGAGAGGTGCATCCAGAGAAATGAAAGAAGCCATGCAAAACATTAACATGCCTTCAATAAAAAATTCAATGTCTTCGAAAGGCATCGACTTCAAATTCCTACCACCGGCTTCCCCACACATGGTAGGAGTATGGGAAAGGTTAATTGGAAGTGTGAAAAGAGTTATAGGAAATATTCTTCATGGTCAAAGAGAGGAAACATTACAAACACTTTTTTCGGAAACAGAGTCCATAGTAAAGTAGGCCGCTGACTAAAGTTTCCTGCGATCAGTCAGATTTAGAAGCTCATACTTCCATGCATTTTTTGTTAGGATATTCCAATAACACGCACTAGCCTAAATTACTTCCAATAAACCCTGATGCTGCTGGATTGAGGCGCAAATGAAAAATCCCGAATGTTGGTTGACACATTTTGGGACAGATGGGTGAAAGAATATCTTCCACGTTTGACGAAAAGGAGTAAGTGGTCCAACGACAGCATACCCATCGCAGATGGGTATGCAGGTACAGATGGACGAGTTAGGGTCGTAGACGTCAAGACAGCTTATTCAGAATGTCAACGGCCGGTAACTAAGATCTGCAAATTGGAACTAGAAGACTGAGTTGATTCTTCTGGCGGGGGGGGAGAAATGTTTTATTATTTGATTAGTTTTGAGTTATTCATTTATTTTTTTGATCTTATTACCGTTGAATTGTTGTTGTTATGGTGTTTTTGAAAAAAAGAGTTTTTCATGTAAAAATTTGACATGATCAATAAAATAATTGCCCTGACTAAAAGTGTTTTTTTTGACACGAAAGTTTGATACGAAATAACAGTATTAGATTAGATAATTTAGGAAACACTTGCTACATGAATAGCATTTCACAAGTGTTGTTCATAAGGAAGAATTTCAAGAACGAGGTTTTAATGATGAACGAGAATGTTTCCAACTTATTCACCAAACCCAAACACCTGTTCATGAAGCTTCAGTTTCGTAACCAATTTCCTGAAGTCTTTGAAGTCCACTATATACTCGTTAGGACAACAAGAGGATTGTTTTGAGTTCTTGGAGTTATTATTGAATAATCTTCGTGAGTAAAATAATAGCAGAATCAAAACTCCTGACCGCTCTGAATGAAATATTTCCGTACAGTCTATCTCAACTTGTGTTTGTAATTCTTTTGCAGAAAAAATCCTCAATTGTTTACTTTGTGGTGAAAGTTCAAGAGGTAGCAAAAATATATGTGAATTTCTGGGAATTCAACTAGTGTTTCCTAATATGACTAATAACCAGTCCGTGTAAAGCTTATCGTTAAATCATCTGAAAATGGAACTTTCAACAGCTGATGATCGATTTTATTGCCAAACATGCGCCGAATAAACTAACTATCATTAGAAAACAAATATAGCTGAGGAACTAGTAAATATAATAATAACACTGATGATCTTCAAACATGACTCAACCTCTGACAGAAGCACCAAACTCTTACGAAGGTTTGAAATAGATGAAACCCTTCAATCTAGAAGACCACTATTATGATATTCGTACAGTCAGTACAGTCACTGTGGTTCTGGCGTTGAATTTGGTCAAAGACGAAACGGACTGTTTTGAGTTCGACGATACTCGTGTCACAAGTGTTCTGGCGATGTAATGATTTTATTGGAGCCTCTGGAGACACCCTAAATTTTGTTTTATGAGAGAGAGTACATTGGCAGATCAAGGTCTTCAGTTGATATAGTGCTGCGGGTTTTTCCAGGTTTTTTCCTGAAAAAGCAAATTTATGGAATCAATGAAGTCGTCCCGTAGCGCCAATTAATTTTTATTGCTGTTTTATAATTTCATGATTTGTAATTTGAAAGTTTTATTACATCAGTTATAATTTGTTGTTGTAATTTCATTTCAGAGTGATTTTGCCCAATATAAGTGTTGCTATTTTTTTTCAATTGTATTGTTTCTTTCAGGGATTTCAAATCATTTCAGATCATATCAGACAGTAGAAGTCCGAACAAATGGAGTTCACCATGAAACAAGTCTTTCTTATCAATAATCACTGAAAATTATACCTTTTTACGCAAACTTTTTTCGACCTTGATATCTTATCCCGGTAAAAAATTGATAAAGAGGACTATTCATAGGTCACATTTACTCCCTACACAAGGTTGCAGAGATGAAGATCGAGAAAGTGGAAAAGGTGGGCTAAAGAGAGTCCAAAACAATTTGGAAAACTTTAAATTACCATGTTATATGTTAAAATAACATATTTTCCATATTACCTGATTGTGAGCTTCTGAGATGACGCTTCAAATGAACGAGAAAGGTGAGCCAGAAGTAAAAGAAACTTGCAAAATAGATATTACTCATAAACAATTTCATGATATTATGAATGGGTCCTCAAGAATTGCAAGCTGGCAACACTTCATCTCTTGAAGACCTCAACTTGATTGTTGAAACACGCGTTGAGAAAAGTGTTGCAGTTCTAGAGTTTGGCGGAAGTGCTTATTTTGGTGCTTAACTTTGGTTTACTTCCATTTGAAGATTTCCTTTTCGTATTCCAAAAATTAGAAATATGCTGAACAGACGAATCAGGGTCTGGTTTACATTTAATTTGAGTTTGCGGAAATTGCAACGTAGATTTCCTAAGCTTCATTTCGACTTGCTGTAGTGATTTTCTCGGAAAATCCAATTATAAGATGAAAATAAAGTTTTTCCTCGTCTTATTATTTCGAATTCTGCCATTAAATAAATTAAATTACGTATATATTCTTCGTAAGTCAAGCAAGTTAGTTTCTTTGGGAGACTTAATTAGCTTGTTTGAGTCTTGAGCTCGAGAACAGAAATCGACTTTTAAAGTATGATGATGAGCTTTTCTTATTGACGGGCCGTTCCTTTATCCTCGTAGCTTCTATATACTTGGTAAAAGCATAAGCGGAGAGCTCTGCTTTTATAGAAGCAGGCATGCAATTCCCTGAAGACTATGAACATTGTTGATAATTCGATAATGCTCTGATAAATTGGATTTAATATTAGTGTATAATGATCGGAAGAGCTACTATCACCACAGAATTCATACTGGGTAATATTTCTGAGTATTAGATGAATCCGAAGGATAAAAGAAAACTAATCTTTAAGTAATCATAAAACAGGCAAGCCGATAACGAACTAAACAAAAATATATTTTACTGAACAAAATTACTGAACGTCTCTTAACCAATCTCACCCAATCTACCAACGTGTTAGTCAGTGGTTAATGCGGCAGGCTGAACGATCGATTTCTATTTGCTATCGTCCAACCCGTGTTATGAGTCACACATTGGAAGGTAAGTCCTCATTAGTCCTTAGTTTGCACAAGTTTCGACTTCTGATGGTTGTTGTTCGAAGGGGTGCGACCGTTGGTTAACGGAATCACATATTTTATTTTTAAACTCCAGATGTCTCTAGAGTAAGCTGTGTACAGTTCAAAAATATTGTGCATATATTAAGAGAACCTTGATTTTTTTATGACTGACTTTCCACAAAACAACTATATTCAAAACTAGTTGACCCGACGAACTGCGTACCGCCTCAGAATTTAATATAATGTGTTAATGTTCAAGCCTACAATTTGATATAAAACAAAAAAGTCGCAAAAACATTATCTACGAAAAAATACGTGAACATTGTATATGCAGTTTTTTAAGATTTTGTTAAATAATTTATTGAACAAAATATTGGTGGAAAAGTGTTAGGAATCATTTTCCATTCCATAAAGTAATGAGCGTAATGGATCAGGTAGTGGGAGCAATTGTGGCTATTAATACTTCTATACCAGCGCAATAGAATCCAGTAAATTCACCGCTATATTTCAACGCCTGGCAATATTCATTGTAATTTCCTCAATCATTATAGATTTGTCGGCGCAATAAGCAATTTTAGAATCATATTGAAATGCATCGTTTCGTGTCACTCTAGAACGCAATTCTAACTTGCCAATATGACTAATTCATTTACTTTATAGCCGGTCAAAAGCCTCTCGCACCAATCAAATAGTTACAATTCTGAAACTTTATATCTTGGCAATAATATTTCATGTACTATTTTTGGCAGGCAAGCCCATACGATTGTTTTTGTAATTAAATTATCTCACTTGTGATATCAATTTCGATTGATTAACAGATCGGTGTAGTTACCTATATTGACTTACCTGATCACATCTGCTTGACAGGTGCACAGAAATAAGTAGGTAAGCCTACCTAGGCATATTCTGTATGTTGAAAAGTATCAGTAGAGATGAAGTTCATTCGGTTATGAAAAGGTGAATATTACTGGAGTTTTATCCCACTCCAGTAATATTACACCAAATATTTCAAACATGTATCAGAAGTACAAGAGTGAAGGTGATAGAAATAAATTGATTAAAATTGGTTCAATAAAAAACAGCTATGTAGTAGAGAGTTATTGTAGGTTTGCTAATGAATAATATTTGATAATAAATATATCTCAAGTTATCTGAAGGCCAATCTCCCACGGTCTAGTATGCATTATGCTAAGAATGATAATAGTTGACTTGTCGTAACGAAGTTGTCGATATTATCAACTTCTAAGGACAATGTTGTAATTTTCCTGGTATAGGAAGTTGAAATTCGCACAAATCTTCTTGAAGCGACGATTTACTAATATTTTAATAGCCTCGCGTTCAAGAATAAATGCGAGGAAACTTATATCATGGCCCGAAAATAATTGTTAGATCTCCAGTCAATTGTTATTTCCAGTTTTGTTTGAGTCATATACTGGTCAACTCATCCAGAGACATACTATTATCAACATTTATTGATATTCAGATTATTGAATGTTGTTATAAAACTCTTTGTCAACTCAAAGTTCTAATTCTCAAGACATTCATTATTTATGATTCCTAAGTGGAAAAAATTATAAAACATTTATTCGAGTTATACCACATACAATGAAAGTGGTGGAATCAATGCTGATGATCTAATTCAATGTTACCTACGCCTATGTAAGGCAAAAGCCAAATGTAAAAGCTGGGGAAAGAGTCTTTTTAACAGCGAACGTTTAAAGGCAAGTCGGGAAGTGGGGATTAATTTAGATTGATCAGAGACGGGTCTGGACACAAGGAATTGATTAGGCAATCTGTTTTATCGTGTCCAGTCAAGTGGCCTATATCCGGTATCCATGTTGCCAATAGTTTACTGTTAAATCTCATGTTCGTGAGTTCCCAAGCATTTGGTTGCGGGCAAATCCAATAACGCAGTCAATTTCGAAACAACATTCATGGTATATTTAGTGATTAATATAAATTTAGGTACATATATGTTGAACCTCTGCATTCATGAAGTATTTTTTCATTTTCAAAATACTTTCCAATTATATTTAAAATTTCGATTCAGAACCAAATTGAAGTCTACAATTTGATAATCAATTTTTTTTGCAGAAAGTTGTTTGGTAATAAGTGAGAAACCGTAATAGATATTGGAGTTCATAAGTTTTAGAAAATCCAGAAATATATTGATCACTTTGGATTTTTTAGTCCACTATTAGCGTTATCTCAAATATATCATACCGATCCATTGAACTCGTATCGTCATAATAGGTAACGAGGAAGTTGACTACTGACAAGAGTTACAAAAAATGAATAATAACTACGCCTAATCTCCAGGGAGTCTTCAAGTAGACCGTGAAATAAGCACTCACAAGAAGATAAGACAATGAACTCGATGGAATGATTCCACATACAAACTGGTTACAAAAATCTGCTACTTGCATAAAAAAGTTATTGTCGAAAAATCAACCCTCGATAGAGGAACAATAAGTATTCGTAACAAAATTACGAATGAAACCTATGACGCACAGTTAACTCCTCAAAAAAGATGAAGTATATGACAGGGTATCCTCAGTCAGTCATAGCTTGCCAACGTGCTCAACCTACAGCAATCACCAATTCCACTGCCAAACTGCTCAACATGAACTGCAACATTACTGAGTTTATCAACTTTTTTACAACAAAATATTGAATTTCTTGTAAAATTTCCAATGTGACAAATGTTATTAGTTTTGTCATATACTGTATATAAAAATCACAAGATTCTAAGGAACAATTTTGACTGGGTAACATCTAGTTGACATAGCAATTATTGCAATTATTGTTCGTTTACTCATACAATTTTTCGAAATAAGTCTACACAATTTTTTCTATGGTAAAGCACAAGCACTGTAGCGCTCTGAAAGCGGTGGATGTGAGAAAGATGCGATTTATATTGGATTATATTCATTTAAAAAAACTGTCTCAGAAAATGTGATAATTTTTTATATTTAAACAATTGAAATCATGTTTGTTCAATAATTCACTATAAGCGCCAAACGTGATGGCGAGCCCGCCCTCATGCATATAAACTCATTTTCAATGTAACCCCCACTACAGCTCTTGCTCGCCCTCACGTTTGGCGCTTGCTATAAGTTTGTTTTTCCGTGGATCATAATGTAAAATGTCATTTTATTATATCTAGTTGTCATTACACTTTGCAAAAACTTTTTTCTGTACAAGACAAGAACTCTACTTTCTTTCAATTCATATCATCGTCAACCCTTGCGTAAGATCTGCCTACTTCTTATTGAACAGTTCAATATATATAATAAATAGATAAGTACTATTTGATCATTTCCATATTGATTTCAATTTAAGATCCACCGGCAGACAGCCGTTTCAGCCTATTGGGCATCGTCAGTACCGGTCAGGCGGTCCTCGATTGAAGACAAAATTTAAAAAACCAAGAAAGTACTTGATAAAAATAGCTGCGTGAACGCAAGCGAAACATAAGTGGAACCACCTATTGGTGTGACACCCAAGTCAGCTTGCCAAGTTTTTATGCAACTTCGGTAGCAGAAATTTGGGAAGCTATCCTGAAATGTCATCGTTTTCCGATGGCATTTCAGAAAGTTAGACAGTACATTGAATCATGGTGAAAAATTATCAATTTTATTCATGGCTCCGTTGTACACAGAAATATTGGAGAGTTTTTAAGGTGATGGATAATTTTCTTTAAACGGACACTACGACTAGGCCCAGAATTTTTTTAATGATGCCATTCAACTTGGACCACCCACAACTTCGAATTAAAATTGTTTCCTGACCTGAAAGATCATTCACCAAATAAGCCTATCGACTTCGTCAAGGAGCTGGCCCGATTTATACAAAAAAAGCAAGTTGGAAATTCTGTAGAACGAAATTACACTAACGCTGTTGTGAATGTTTATTCGATTCCATGATGCGTGTATCGTCTAACTCACGCCAGAATTCGTATGTTGAAAACTAAAACCTCGTTAATCGTTTACTCGTAAGTAAAGTTCCGACTTTGGAGAGTTGCCATTCATATGGAAACGACAGTTCGTTAACAGACCTGTGCATTTACCCCGTTTCAAACTCTAATAGTTCTGAAAATTATTTTCTGAATTCAGGTGTTTTCCTGAGGGGTTTTCCAAATGAGTCAGCTGCTTTGGGTTGCAAACAGTTTTGAATAAAATGACCTACAACCAAATTACATCAATGTGTATCAACATCAAATATATGGTTACATTTGTTTGAAGGTGGTTGACAATGTTTCGTGGTGTATTACATCAGTTCGGACTTCCATTGTCTAATATAATATAAATTGATTTGAAATCCCTG
>WOGP01004735.1:0-13736 GCA_015342065.1 Leptinotarsa undecemlineata
AATGGAAGTCCGAACTGATGTAATACACCACGAAACATTGTCAACCACTTTCAAACAAATAAACTGTTTAATTGTAAAACTGTCAAAATCAAATTTAAATTCAATGTTCCCCTCCTTGAAGATGATCACTTGGTGATCAAAACACGTGTTGAGGTATTAAAATAACACCTGGAAAATTGTGTTACCAATTTTCACCAAATTTCGAAGAATTAACAAAAGAGTTAAACTATCAATTGAATTTCAAATTCGATACGCATATGTTGCACTTATATTTATAAGTTTTCAATAAATGTAATTTCTTCAAAAAACTTTTCCAACCTTTTTTGCATACCTTTTAAATACGAATTTAATTGCGGCTCGCGAAAAATTTCAATTTTTTTTTAAAATGGCACAGACTATCAAAGACATTGCCACGTGTAGTATATGCGTTGACTCCGAAGATGACAGTTAGTCATCATTGAGACTTCGAAATACTACCTTCGTCCTCACTGTTAACGCATATACCACTGATGACATATTTGGCAGTAGTAGACGTTTCAATCGACCACGTCCTACCAGTTCAGATGTTGTTCTCTCTAATGGTGACTTCGACCGTAAAAGCCTATGTTCTTGAATGTCGAAGTTGTTGATTGACTTTTGAATCATTAGATGTAGTCTACTCGTGAAAAGAATAAAAGAATTTTGCAATTTTGCTACTTTGCGTTCGATATCTGAAGAGCTGAATAAAATTTTCTCCAGATAGAAGAATGTATGATGAATCTTCGGGTTCATGCCTCCGAAGCAAAAATATAAGTAGCCACAAAATTCTTAGCTTCCGACACAATTATTGAAAAAATAATTATTTATGAACAGCATATTTTTCTTGTGATGCACTGTTTGGAACCTTTGATGTAGTAATGCATATTACTAAAGTTTGTTTCCAACACCAAATCGTTATTTTAACACCTTGACATGTTTTTCGATAACCAAGTGATCATTTTCAAGAGGAAGATCAAACTAAACATAATTACAATGTTATCCTCATTTATATTACATATACCTCTCCTAGGTATCTGCGTTTTAAGTGTCTTAAATTAATTTCACATTATTGCCTTATCTACTAGTCCTTAATTCATTTTACAATGTGTCCTTATGTAATAGTCAGGTGAATATAATAATTAAAATATTATATTAAATGTGCTAAATGATCCTTGTATCTTATTTCAATAGATCTTTTTGTCTGTCCATAATATTTTGCATCGCAGTCCTTATATTGAATTTAGTAAATTCCAGACTTTGACGAATTCTTGACTTTGTTATTTGGAATTCCTAAATGGCTCTATAGTGTATAACTAGTTTCAAAAACCACCTACATACCTAGTTCCTTGAAAATTTTTCAAAAGTGGGATGGAACTGAAACTTATTTATCTTGGTTTTTGTCGTTTTTAAAAGTCGAGATTTTGTTCATTCTCAACGTAAACTTTTTTTTTCTTATTATATCCTCTACAATACCCCTCGAGAAACCGTTAGTTGCTGCTATTTCTTGTATTGTTCGATTTTCTTTTGTCAACCCCTCATGTGTGAGAGGAAAGTCAGAGAACGATGCACTTGAAAATTGAGCCCAGTCCGTTTGTGCTGTCCACAGTGATGTGAACTGCAAAAATATACCTGCACGTGCTTACACGTGCTTACACATCATATTTTAGTCCTTCATATTGGCTCCTTATCACTAAAATGTCAAGAAATGGAAGTTGTCCTTGATTTTCTAACTCATACGTGAATTTTATTGATGTGAATCAGTTATTTGAAAAGGAAACAAAGTCCTCAATATTTGATGTTTTGTTATCGAATATCGCGAAAACATCATCGCCATACCTCAGCCATATCCTAAGAAAACACCTTGACTTTTCAATTTCGAATCTGCTCATGGACAGGTTTGGTTACCCATAACTGTTCCCTCCTATTGTTCATAAAAGCAACCTTCTACATGGAAACCGTTTTGTTTGATACACATCAACAGAAACCAAAATCTCACCTTCTTGCAGAACGATGTTTTTTGTATTTTGCATGAATTCTAAGAAGTTTTTTATACTAAAACCTGGTTCCGCAAAAGGCAAGCCTTCAAATTTCTTAGTGAGGCATTTTTCTATTTGGTAGGTAGAAGATCCAATATTTTCCCAGTTTGTGGATTTTTGGAAGGCAATATAGTTTTGACACCGTTTGGTTGGAAACTTGTGAGTTCCGTTTCAGTTGAGGGGTAAGTATGTTATCGCATTTCTTGAGGACGTCTTTCACTTCGGCAATCATCTTTGGTAACGGGTTCCTGGACAATTTCGCATAGTGATGAGAGTATTGACCCTTTCGTAGTAGCCAGATTTATCCAGAATAACTACCGTACTTTGTTGATTTGTAGGCTTTTAAATAAAAAACGTCTTTGTCTTTCAATTGCTTGATGAGTTTTTTTTTAGTTTTTATCGTCGTTTATTAAATGTTTCCGTTTATCTGTCATCATGTTCCTGAACATTTGATTCCTGACTTTCTCTCAAACTAGTCCTTTCGAGGAATCAGGCATATATTGAATACTAGTGTTGAACTTTCAACACTAGTAACGATATCCTCAAGAACTTTCTCGGAAGACAGCATGCCAAATTTTAAACCATTGTTCAAAAGGTTGATCTCCTTCTTATCAAACGATTGTGATGAATGATTTTCGACAAAATTTATGACTTACGTAGTGGCTTCTTTTGGTTTACTCTTAGATATAAGGGTTTTGAGTTTCTTATTCAGCGTATGATGTACTTTGATTCAATCATCCGAAACATTCCTCTCTGGCAAACCTGTTCATGAGCAGATTCGAAATGGAAACCAAAGAAAATTCAGTCAGTACTAGGATATGGTTAAGGTATGTGGATGATACTTTCACGAAATTCGAAAAGAAAACATTAAATATTGAGGACTTTCTTTCGTTTTTAATAACACATTACCATCAATAATATTTTCGTATGAGTTATAAAATAAAGGACAACTTCCATTTCTTGACGTTTTGGTAATTAGGAGCCAATATGAAGGGCTAAAATACGATGTATTTAGAAAGGAAACAAGGACTAGCAGGTATATTTCTGACAGTTCACATCACTGTGGACAGTACAAACGTGCTGGGCTGAATTTTCTAGTACATCGTCTTTTGACTTTTCCTCTCACATAATAGAGGTTCACCAAGAAAAAACGAACGATACAGGAAATAGCAGCCACTAACGGTTTCTCGGAGTGTTTCTCGCGAAAGAAAAAAATCCATACCACCAATACATGAAGAACTTTGGAAAAATGTTCAGGGAACTAGGTATGAAGGTGATTTTTAAAAGAACTCAGTCACTTTAGGGCCTTTTAGAAAAACCAAAAAAAACATCGAGAATTCAGAAAAGTTTGGAATGTACGGAATCGAATGTAAGGACTGCGATGCAAAATATTATAGACAGGCAAAAATATCTATTAAAATAGGATACACTTAGCACACTCAAAATATGGAAGACCTGAAAAATCAGAAGTCGCCTATCATAATTTCCAACAAAACCATTCCATAGACTTTAGTTCATAAATATTAGTTAGACAAGCTAACAACAACAGGCATCTAGATGCCCACGAGGGTGTAGAAATGAGTAAACATAATAAAAAGAATAACGATGGTGGACCAATACCTAATATAGCTTTTTGAAATAATATTTTCATTATTAGATGTACCTCACTATTACATGAGGACAAATTCTAAAATTAGTTCAAGTCTAGTTGTTAAGGCAATATTGCGAAATTAATCCAAGACACTTAAGACGCAGATACTTATATAGAAGAGGTATCTATAGTATTGAAAATAATAACATTGTAAGTATGTTTAGTTTGATCTTCCTCTTGAAGATGATCACTTGGTGATCGAAATACATGTCGAGGTGTTGAAATAACGGTTTTGTGTTGGAAAAAACTCCAGTAATACATTTTTTTCTGTTTGAATTCATGCGGTAATTTTTTGGTGAAATAGAAGTTTACCCATTTCACACCTGAATAAAGTTCCCAATCACATTTTTTTCCAGGTTTCGAAAGGTGAAAATTCCAAACAGGTCAATATAAAACTCTGATTTCCTCAACAAAAATTGAAGTATGATTGATAATTTTTGAATGAACTTATTAAATCTTGAGCAACAAAAATACATTACCGTTGAAGACATTCGATAAATTCTCAAATACATTTTTTCAATACTTCGATCTTCAATTTACCAATGATTTCAAAATCATTATTACCTTCCTCTAGAGTACTGACTTGTACTGTTTGACTAGGATCACTCAATCCCAATCGGTTTTCTGCCAATATCCTCAAATGATAAACTTGTGCCGGATGTAAATTCTGAAGCGTAGTTGTGGTTTGTGAGCCTGGTACGGTCACCTTCATCGGCTGATTCAACCATGCTTCTATAAAAATAAATTTATTATTTATGAGTGAAAATGAAAGAATCTTCATATTGAAAATTGAATAATGAATGATGAATTAAATATTATTCTTTAACGTCTTACTGACATTCAACGAAATTTCTATGATATTTATAAAAAGGAAAAAACCAAATAATAACAATTATGACAACTCGTTCACATGATGAACTCACTCTTTAATAGATCAAAAGTGAATTTCTGAATAGATACTGGGGAAAACATGTTCCCAATATGGTAATAAATATCGGAGACCAAATGAAAAATTATATGAATGTTGATTATTGAAGGTTATGCGCTGTTTCTACTCATATTCACACAGAATATCACGAAATCAATTAGAATGAGAATGGTTTGCAAAAGTTTCGTAATATGGAAAAGCGGAAAAGTGGAAAAGAATAAATAAAAAAATAAGCAAATCATTAAAAATAATTGAAAAATCAAAAAAGATTTCAAAGTAGTTTCTTCACAACGTTTCGAGTGTGGATACTAACTGAAGAGACTTGGTTTGAAATCTATTTTTTTGCTTATTTTTTTTCATATAATTTTAAATTTCTTTTTACTCTGTAGTCATTTTCATTTTGTATATTAATAATTTCATTCGTTTTATTGTATTTTCATTTCAGGTTCCAATTTTCAATAGTGTTGTAAATCATGCCCGAAAGGAAATAACGTCGGCCGCCACTGGTAACCATAAACCAAACGTGACGCAGCTGAGAGCGTGGCAATGCCCAATATTTCTTGCCGCTCGAGAAGCAGCAAGAAACATGCTACCGATGTTGATGGAACTTCAGCGAAAATTCTACGATGTTTCATTGAGATATTTAAACGCTGGCTGCAAGCGTATTCCGACAGTCAAGTAAATAGTCAAGTGGAAGATACAGTGCGATACGCGAAATGATCAAGTAGAGCAAAGGGATCTAGTAAGGCGATAGACATTAAAATAATAGTTTTCAGTTGAAGTGTTTATTGTATTTATAGTGAAATAAAGTTGGAAACTTGAAAATATAATTGATATTTCAGCTATTCATTCTAATTTTATTTGTTCTTTCTCAGATTTCAAATTTTAGTAAATAGAATCATGTTAAGGACATGGAAGTCCCAAATAAATAAATTCAGATATTGCAGTCGCTGTGAACTATCTAACACGTAGAGTAGGCAAACTTGATAAATAAACTGGTAAACAGTATATGATGGAGTAGGTATCTCAAATTAATTACGCCACCAATAAGCAAATATCAATACGACGCTAAAAAGATTCATAGATTTCTTTATATAAAATCAAATAATGCATACACCATTTTTTAAAATATCCTATCATTTACCAGTAAAAGTCAAATAATAGAGATTTCATTCTGAATAGAAGCCAAATACGTATCAGCAATTTTGGTTAAAAAAATGTTTCCAGATCAACAATCATTTCAACATAGAACACGAGGATACACCACCACCTTCCTTCGCAGTCAATCTATTCATGAAACAGGGAAGTAAGAGATAAGTTATGTTAATGCCAATTGACTTGTATACGATATTTGGAGAATGGTTGATATTTTCAGGTACGAAAATAAGTGAGACAGATGACCTGCTTTCTGCTTATATACAGATTGTGAGCGTTCCGAGCAACTGTCAATATTTGTTTGTTTGAAGGTGGTTGACAATGTTTCGTGGTGCATTTCATTAATTTGGACTTCCATTGTCTAATATAGTATAAATTGATTTGAAATCCATTAGAAAATCTGTGAAAAATTGAAAAAGTTTAGCTGAAAAAATAAAATGAAAAATAAAGATTGAAATATTCCAAATCAAGTTACTGCACGACGTTTCGATTGTTAGTATCCACAATCGTTTTCGGATGATAATTGGAGTTATTCCTCCAAGATCTCACTAATTGTAGGTCATTCGAGTGCTTTCACCTATCCCTTCTTCTGTCTCTATGCTTCATCGGTATTAGCGGAAGCTGACCATTTAACGGTAGTTGGTCGTAATCCGCTTGATTAGCAGTCTCCATATGTCGTGTATCTCTACGCTAGCTTGGCCAAATGCATTGTTGGACAACGTATATGCGGCTTCTTTGAATTTTCTCTTAAAGTATTGTTCCTCCTTGTGGATGATTTCAGCTTGAGCTCACCAATGTGTTTTCAAACCATTCTTCAAAAATATTAGCTTCAATTTTCTTATGATAGTCAACATTGCAGTCTTCAAGTTTTTTTCACCTAATTTAAAAGAATTGGGAACCCATCCTTTACTTCTTTCGCAATGCACAATTATTAGTCGCGATTCTTCGTTTGCAGGCATGTTAGGCATACACAGTCTCGAACCATCAGTCAACCATTTCGTAACTGTGTCGTGAATGTCACCACAAGTTTCGTCCAAATAGAAAATTTGCCGTTGCTCTTGTCTATATTTAGTCATTTGTTTCAAGTATTTGTTACGCAATTAACTATTCTTCTGCTTTCCATAACTGCTTGACGTATGTTTATTTTAAATCTAAATCCCGGTTTCTTTATCCAATTCTGAAGAGTTTTGTCACAGCAGCTCACTTTATGGCCGGAAGTATTCAATTTCTTCCTTATGATTCCAATTGTAGGTATCTTATTGCTTTTGTAACAGTCGTATATTGTTTTTTTCAATGATTTTGTTAGATGAACATCTGAAGATTTTGCTAATCCCGTATCACATCGCGTCTTGCGTTCTTAAGGTTTGTTTTTGACTATTTTACGTATAGTTGAGAAAGGAATTTCGGTCAAATCTGATGTTGCTTGTAATAGTTTGTTTCCCTCGAAACCAAACTTAGATGTAGATTTTTATATACATTGTAACATACTCTGTGTGTTTCAATATTCAAATGCATCCGTATCTTATTCACTGGCATTTCTTTTTCGCATTTTCACGATCGCTATTTGAATCACTACACAGGAAAAAGTATGCGTTGTTATTACACTCGTTATTATTATTAGAATTTGTCCAAGGACGCCCCATTTTAAACGGATAACAATAATGTTTAGTAATCATAACTGCACCAATGTCTAATTTCAACATTCAAATCGCGATCAGTTCCTGAACTGAACATTGACAACACGACTCTTATAACCATCCTCGTATTCTATTCGTCACCATAACATGACTTCAAATTTAGTATTATGATTCTTCAGCCAATCATAAAACTCGGTTAGTAAAAATCATCCAATACGAGCCGCCAAGTCTACAGGTCACGTAGACTAGTCGGCAGCGGCTTTATTTCTCTGTATTGGTTTTTTTGACTATTGAGATCGCCGACAGCTTTAACTATGCACTATACTGGTTATTTCGACTATACCTATGTCAAACAAATTGGCATCGTCAAAAAATAATCGTATTCGTTACGTGAGTGATTCGAAATATTTTTTGAAAAATTTTTTTTTCTGTAAACTTTCACGTTGTTATTGATCAATTCAATCGAAAGTCGTTGAACTTACCTGCTCCTGACTTATACTGAACGATATAGCTGGTAATGGGACTATTTCCGGCGTATGGTTGAGTCCAAGAAACTCCGAGGGAGCGTGAGAACTGATCCATCACTCGAACGTTTCTCGGCGGTTCAGGAATTTCTTGCACGATCAACTGAATATTCATATCGTCAGTACCGTATGCGTTCGTCGCTGAGCATATGAAAATACCGGTGTCCTGTCTTATGCTTCGCTCTATTCCCAACTCTGACACCATTCCTTCTGCCAGCATTTGCTCGCGTACTGAATATCTAGAGAGAGAAGTGATGAGACTATGCATATGATGATCATAATAATAATTTGATGAAATATTAGAATATTTATTATTCATGAACTGTAGAGACAAATAAAGTTATATTGAGCTTGAGGTTTTGGTATTTGGATTTGAATTTACGTGAAGAGTGAGTCTAATGATTGTCGCTACCTACAGGTGGCTGTGGAAAGTCAAATGAATACAAATCATTTCATTTGTTATAGTTATTGGACCTCCTGCATTCGAAGTTGTAATATCTTGAAGTTTCATTTGAAC
This sequence comes from Leptinotarsa undecemlineata, assembly GCA_015342065.1. NCBI lineage: Eukaryota > Metazoa > Arthropoda > Insecta > Coleoptera > Chrysomelidae > Leptinotarsa > Leptinotarsa undecemlineata. Next base: position 8,467 of record WOGP01004735.1, read on the forward strand.
TGATAAATAATCAACTGAAAGATTTATTAGATTATAAGCGTGAATTTCAGAATGTGTTCAAACCTACATTCCTGGACCTGACCTTCAACATCAACCAATATCTCAAACACAAAAAATACTGTTCTCTATTGTAAAAAATGAAGTATAAGAACCAAGACTTCAAATTATAACTTTTGCAGCCAATCCAATGAAGAATTGAAACAAAATAGACCGGCGACATTGAATTCATCAAAAATATTCTATCCTGAGAAAGATTTGGTGGTTCTGGATTATTCATAATGATGCTTGTGGCAAAAAAATCAATAAAACTGTTTGCATATATGTAGAATTTCGGCGCCACTAAAAAAAATAGAAAATTTCAATTTTGAGGAGCACACAACAATTAGTTTGAAGAGAAATTCCTGGAGGGATAAGAAATGAATAGTTACGAATGGCCAACAACAAAATCATCATTATCAGTAATTGTTTTTTTAGAGATTTACAACCAATAAATATACAGGCTGTTTCTTTTATCATGTGGTAACATTTCTATATTCTAAACCGTAACAGATTCGAAGGCGATTAAATGAGAAAAAAGGTAACTGTCATCGAGAACAAAATAATGGTCGAAGAAAATTTACGAAGGCTCTCGCCCTTTTCGAGTTTTAGGAGGAAAGCCCAAAATGCTGTTTTTTGTTTTTTTTTCGAATTAATTTTTTATTTCGGAGAATATAAAAAAATGGAAAATTAAAATGTTATTGCATTCGAAGTGTACTACGACGATGTGATAATAAATATTCGATAAAACGTTCCGTGTCAACATGGCCCCCATAATTTCTTTAAATACGGACCTGAAAAAAATCCAAAGAAGTAAGATCTGGGGAACGAGCTGGCCAGGTAATTGGTCCATTGTTTCCAAACCGTTTTCTTGGGAATATTGAAATAAATGTTCCCTAACTATTGCTGGATTATGGGGAGGAGCGCCGTCCTGTTGAAATATTTTATTTCATGGCGGATATTCAGTAGCAATTCATCTAAGCAGCCATCGAATTAATCGAATAGGAATCGAAGACACATTTCACTATTTTAATGATCATCCTAAAAGAAAGGGCCTTTCTTGGAAATTGGTTTCCCTATGTAAATATTCATTTGTATTATTCCACTTATAATAGATGTTTCCGTTAAACCAACCTTTGTTGGCGAATTTTGATTCCATATTATTTATTTACGGATATTTCCAACTTTCCTATTACTACGTCTTAACCACTTCATAAGTCGTACTCTGCTTCCGTAATATCTTTCATTGAGGTGATGAACTTTGCGTATCCTAAAGCATTTATATGTGTTCTTTTTAAAAATAGTTCTGGTGCATTTAACAGATATCCCCATTTCGTGGGCAATTTCTCGTAAAGAACCATCTTGATTACCATAATTTGAAAAAAAACTATGTACATTTGCATGTGGTAATAGTTGCTTTCTCATAATATTTATTTGATTCCTCACGCTTCCAGTAATCACACATTTTCTTGTTTCCTTTCTGTCAAATGCACCATAGCTCCTCAAATTTCTTACTAACCGTCTAAATATTTGGATGTTCGGAATACGACGATTCGGGTATAGCTCAACATACATATTCCTTGCTCAAAGAGGATTTCCATTTGATTTTGTATAACTAAATAGTAAATCAGTATTTTCATCATTTGAATACATATGTGATATGTTGACAAACTTCTGACAGTTCTCAACAGATATCAACAATACATTTATTTTTCCTGTCATACAAACCCAGCAAAGCCTAAGCGTTTGAGATGATAAATTAATTGAGATGCTATTTGATCATACCAAATTATATAACAATCGAATTTTGACCAAAAACTGATATTTTCGTTACTTACAGGATTGATAATTATGAAAATATTACGAATTATAACTGATTAGGAAAAAGTTATCCTTGAAAAAAGGATTACGGCAATACAAAAATTTCCAAAACGGAAAAGTAGGAATTTTCATTATGTTAGGGCACCTACCTGTTGAATAATTTATGTTGTCTGAATTATATTTTGAAGACATCGAAACAATTTACAAAATAAATAACGACAGGACCGCAATTTTAAATTGTTGTCACTGATAATATTAGGTCTATAAATGTTATCTAATTATTTTTGAGTATAGTTGATTAGCAAAACTTGGTGCATTCAGGATATACTCCGATCAATATTCATTAGTAATAAACGGTATGTTACGCTGGTGATCAATGTATTATTTATTGAGAATGTTTCTTCTTGAGCAGTAGCAAAGAGACACTTTTTTTTTCTACTTTAACACTATTATTTGCTTGTCGTTATTTCTGCTTCTCCAAGTATCGGGTCCTTTGTATATTTCCACTTTGTTTTGCATGACTTTCTCTCTTCTACGTTTCGAGACCATTGTTTCTTACCACTTGGTCTTGCTTCTCTTTTTTTCGGAACGTTCGTGGATATCCACTTGGTTCTGTGTATCTTTTCTCCTCTACTCCTCTACGTTTCTGGGCCTTTGTGGATATTCACTGGGTTCTGCGCTATTGCGTCGCATCTAGTCGAAATCATTTCAAGTTATACCGGGGCCATAAAAACTGACTCGAATTGATTGAAGTTCCATGCTTTGTAGTTTCGTAAAGTTTTCCTTCCATCGCCCGCTGGTCGATACCAACATCGTAGCCTGAAACGCTTTTGCCGCACTTCCGCCAATTCGAGCTTCAGTACCGCTTGCTCTACTAACATCATTGCATGCTCTTTCCGCCCCTGTAAGTAGTTGATTGAAAATCGATGATGGCGGTTTTATGTAAATGGAGATGTGGAATCAATATGTTTGGTTTTTTAATAGTGGAACATCTTTGTAGCTGGTAAACAGGTTGAACTGACAGCAAAGTCAAATAAAATCTGACTTTCTGCCTTCCGATTCCGTCTAGTTCACACAGACCTCTGGATTACCGTTCCTCCACTGTAGCTGCCCGGTATAGTAGTGCCTTGTATCACTTCAAACTCACAAGGATGACGCCCTAGAACCATTTCGTTTCGTCAAAGATCGTCATATATTTTGTTGACGCAACTAAGAGCGTTATAGATAATGTTTTCAACAAAATCACTTGTTGAGGCACTGTTTCAGTGGAATGAAAGATATCGAATCTCATTATAGGTTAGGAATAATTTTCATACGAAACAGAATTGAAACTTCAACCACTGAGTTTGGTGCCGAAATTCACATATTTCTCCCAATGATAGTTCTAAATAATTTCGAGATATAAGCTGAAAAATCGCTTTTGTGGTAGAATTTATATAGGAAAAATAGGCTTTTACGAAACTTTGAAAACAGTTCAATTTCCATCTATTATTCTTTTACGCATAGAGACCCATTATTACATAATCATATTCCATACAGGACAAAGTTGGTCCTCCACGACAATTGGAAAATCATATCAACTTTGGTGTTTTAATTACAAATCAGTAATCACATATCGTTTGAATTGCCTCCAAAATATTGTTTTATTATTCTTTCCATCAAAGGACTCTTTATTATTCAACAAAAATTTCATGAAATTCTACTGTGAGACACTTGATAGTTTCCATATAAGCAAACGATTCATCAAAAAACATTATTTCTGAGATGCTACTTCTTACCTTTGATCGCCATCTTTGGAAATTTGTTGACCTCCAACTTTCCATGTTATTTCCATAGGATTATCTCCCAGAGCTGAACATTGTAGATGTGCTGGCTCCCCTTTCACTACCTGTACTTGTTTAGATTTTTGTGGGAAGTGAGCCGGAGCTGGAAAACACGATGAAAAATGTTAGTTTTTCCAACTAACTATGGAAACGAATTAATATCAATGAATTGACTCACCATTTACCCTCAGGAATATAACTTTACTAACTCCAGATTCTATATTGTTTTTAGCTTCACATAGATATTGTCCTTCGTTGTCTTTGGAAATTTGTAAGAAAACTAGAGATCCGTTTTGGTACTGCTGAGCGTTTGGTTCGAAGAGGAAATCTTTATATTCACCTGGTTGTTCCCCTGTATGAAAATATCCAGACGTTACATAATAAATAATTGGGAATAAGTGGAAAAATAGGATGCCATAGAATGTATTTAAGAAATAGGATTGAAAAAATTAAGGCACCAATAAAAAAAAGAGCTGAGGACAGCAAGCATAGAGCTAGTGAGGATACTTGGAGGCAAGGGAGATTGTGACGTCGTCCTCGAGTCATGTAAATACAGTTCCAAGTCATTCTTGATAATAGCTCTGAGGCAACGTAACAGTAATTATGAAAAAATCTGATAATATTGAGAAATCGTTTGAGATTATTAATGATAGTGAGTCTTATGCTAGACTTGATAGAGATCATGTTACAACAATACAAGAAAAGGCAAACAATATCATATCAGATTTGAAAAAATTTAAAATGATATCAGAAGAAGAAGCAAAAATGTACATGATTTATAATTCTATATCACCCAAATATTATGGATTCCCTAACATACATAAACCTAATTTGAAACTGAGATCCACTATTTCTTCCACTGATGCTCCAAATAGCAAAATTGCCCAAATGGTCACAAAAATTCTCACTGATACTTTTAATTATCAGAATGAATTCTATATTGAGGATTCTTTCGATTTTTCTAATTCTATAAAAGAAAAAACATTACCTTCAGATTATATTCAGATCAGCCTTGATGTGATTTCACTTTTCAGCACTATACCTATGAATCTAGTGGAGAAAAGTGTTATCAAAAGATGAAATGGTATAAAAGAAAAATGTTCAGTGAACCAAAAAAATTTATAGAAATAATTAATTTCATCCTCAACTGAAGTTATTTCTATTTCGAAGGTAAATATTATAAACAAATTCTTGGTACAACAATGAAAGCTACTATTTCTCCTAATATAGTTCAATACGTAATAGACGATTTGAAAACATACTTCCCAATTAAGCTTTGAAATTCCCTTTTTAAAGAAATACGCTGACGATGTCATTTGTGCAATACCTTATGACACATCTAATGAAATTCATGATGTTGTCAATAGATATGATGAAAAATTACAATTGAGTATCGAAATAGAAAAAAATCAAACCCTTCCTTTTCTTGACACAAGAGTTATCCGTAAAACTGATAATTATTTGATTACTAATGGGTATGTCAAGCCTACTAATTCAGGAAGACATATCTATCACTATTTTTTTCATGAAAAATCAGTTAAAATCAATTCAATACTCTGTTTGAAAAAAAGAATAAAAAAATTAGTACAC
>WOGP01004736.1:0-13735 GCA_015342065.1 Leptinotarsa undecemlineata
GGAAGAAACCCTCACCGAGAGTCATTCTGTTGAAGTTGCCAATGTATGAGGGCTTGACTTACGACTAGTTTTAATTAGTAGATAATTTTATACTATATTGCACTTTGATGTCATTGACATATTTCTGTTGCGACATTTTTCATAATAAAAAGCGAATCAATCCATCGTTTATTTATTTCTTATAGAATTAACTGAATGACAGTTTTTTTCATTCCAGCCTTTCTTCATCATAGAAACTTTTAAAGTGTGTTGAAGAACAAATTGTTTGTTGATGGAATTGAAAATCTGTATTTTTCTTTGCATTTATGTATATATGATTCAATAAAAGACATAATTATTTCGATTTGGCAAAGGTCCTGTGGTACTTTTATAAATATAATAGTTGATCTTTTGAAATCATTGAAGTTCAGCCCTGGCTCCAAAACATTCAACAGCTCTTCCATTCATCTCCATCAAGTTCTTCGGAATTTCAGTTTCGTATGGTTCTTTCAATATAAAATTTCTGAACATTACTATATTAAAAGTAATAGCTACTAAAACCACAAAAGCAGTTGGTGAATACGAAAAATTATGTACGATATTGTGTAGAAAGTATTAATTATGAAGCCTCTCCTTCGGTTTATGCTTTCGAGAAAATTACAGACTATAGGCGTTACGCCTGTTGATCACTCGTTAATAAGCCATTATTCCACCATGGAAAACTGACCACGTTCATCAGTTTTGAGTCTATCATCTGTCGAATTTTCCACTTCATTTTGATACTACTTTTCAAAATGCCACATCAAAAGGACTTTAGCCGTCGACTCATTTCCAAAGTATAAAAGAAAATCAAATTGATCAAGTTTCTTGATATGCGAAACAAGGAAACCAATCTCATGTTAAACATAATTAAGATAAGATAATATATTTATTCACCTTCAAGTTTTTTTACAGAAAATAGTATGTTGCAATAGTTGTTTAGGTACGTCACAAATTTTTGAATATTCTTAAACTAAAAAAAGTATTTAATAATTAAAAAAATTTTAGTGTGTAAAAAATAAAATATTTACGTATATAATACTAGTCACACTTATACATATATGAACAGTTTTTCATATATTAAAAACCCAAGGGCTTCTTCGTTTTATTTTTATATAGGGACATAATATTTGAATTTGAATAGATTCAACTTTTATTAATGTTTCTTCGGATTTGAATTTTTACCCTGTAACAGAAGGGTATAATCATCTGCTCAAATGAAAACATCAGTAGTATCAATAAATGTTGGTAAGTCGTTTATGATGAACAAAAGGGGACACATCACTGAGCCCTGAGACACCCTGTTTGGCTTTTATTTTTATTTTGATGACAAAACGCAAGCAGTACAGGAAAATCCTTAAGGCGCTCTAAGAGCGGTGCCTGTACTGAAGTAGTGATTCACATTTGATTTGAATCGTTGGAGATTAGGTAAATCCATTTGGTTTTTGATGTGTTGTTATCAAGTGATACATACTGTTGTCTGTCTTTTAGGGACGATTTGTGGAGTTTTTTCAACAGAATGTTATGAGAGACACAATCAAACGCATTCGATAGGTCACATAAGATTGTACGTGAATGTATTCCTATATTTTAATTTTTGTTACCGACTGCGTCGGTTACAGCTTAATAGGTTGATCTGAAAGAGCGAAAGCCGTACTGATGATCATCTAGGTGTTTTTCCTTTTCTAAAAAGTTAGTTACTTTGTCCTTGATAATTGCTTCTAATATTTTCGAGATTATAGGAGTTATTGTTATAAATATGTAGCTATCACAATTATTAGCATCACCTTTCTTCAGAATCTTAATGTTAACAACAACATCCGAAAATACCTACATAATTCGTTGCATAAAATAGTATACCCAGAAAGAAGAAATACGACCGTAGCAACAGTCCAGTAAATCCAGAACTTATGCAATCTAAATAAAATATATATACCACAACAATATATACTGACCAACTGAAGGACTTGTTTGAAAACACACGAAACCTTTTGAGCAATGCCAAAGATTATGCTGATAACCCTCAAAATCTGGTTGATATTCCACTTGAAACTCATCCGTATATTGAAGATAAAAACCTGGAAGTCAAATGCATCAAAATAAGAAGGAAACTACAGAGAAGTATGGAAAGGAATCTGAGAGGTATGTTCCACAGAGTACTCATCTGACACACTTTATGGATTAATTTCTCAAATCTCAGCTAAACACCTTTGATAAGTTACTACAGTGGCATTTGAATAGATATTTGATCCATTTGGGAATGTTTCAAATTTTGCTGTCAGTATACTCTCCAGAGCTGCACAAGCTTAAAAATCACGAAGGATTTTTTCAAATCACATACCTAACTGATGTGAAATTAATTTAAATTTTTCTCCTAAAAATATTCATTTGTCCATTAATTTTTATTTTGTTCCCTTCAAAGTAGTCTCCCTCAGATATAAAACACCTGTGCCAGCGTTTTTTCCATTCCTTGAAACACTTCCGATATGTAACGAGGATTATTTGGTAGATCCTTGAGCTCTCATAGCGATTCGGTTTTTATCTCAATCGCCGTAAAACGCCGCCTTTTCATGAGTATCTTCAATCTTGGAAACAGGAAAAAGTCGTAAAGGAACAAATCTGGTGAATTCGGTGGCTAAGTCATGATTATGGTGTTGTTTTTGACAAAAATATTACGAACAGGCAATGGCTGGTGAGTAGGTACATTATCGTGATATGAAAGCCACGAATTGTTTTTCTACAGTACTGGATGTTTTCTTCGGCAACTATAATATAATACTACTTATTGACTGCATGACCATTGTGACAAGAACTCCAGATGCACTACGCTACGGCAATCGAAGAAAACAGTATGCAAAACCTTGAAATTTGATTTAAATCGGCGTGTTTTTTGGTATTGGTTCTCCTGGGTTCTTTCACAATGCTTATGCGACGGTTTTTTTGAGTCAAAATTCAGCAATTTTGAAACGAATTTCGCTACCACACGCTTCATGCCCAAAATGTCCGAAAGAATTGCATGAGCCAACCGATATGCTCCCCAGCAACTTTTATAATAGTGATTCGACGATTCTCCATAACAATTTTCTTCACTTTCTCAACAGTTTCATCGATTGTTGATGTGCTGGGGCGTCCAAGGCGAGCGTTGTCATTCACATCTTCTAGACCTTCTGTGAAAAGCTTATACCACGTTTTTCTAACTCAGAGTTGAACACATTGTTAACAGTCAACTACAAGTACCTTGGACGTAAGCTGTGACTAGCTAATCAGCTAATCCGTTCGGCTAGAGTGATCTCTTTTAGAAAAGTTGGATAAAGGATCCAAAAACATTGTGATGGCTACTTCCCATGCAAGGTTCAAGAGAAGAATGAAAGCTCTGTATCCCAGTCGAGATGTTGAGATCTGTAGATGTAAAAACTCAAACAGGGGTTTACGAAAGACCCCAGTAAAATTATTTATTCTATATGTCTGTCAAAACTGATTTTTTATCATTTGATTTATTTCAAAGCTAGATACTGTTGTAGACTTTTTGTGTTTCACGATATCAACATTCTGTATCATTTTGGAGAATTTTATGGTTGTCAAAGTATTGTGTCAGAAACAAAATAACTGAAAGAAGTCAATTCAAATTGGATCATACAAAACTGAAACTCTGGTTTAAACAATTTATTTGTTTGCTAGATGATACAATCAAAAAGCCAAAAAATATGTCAGAATATTTCGTACAATCAATCAATTATGTATTTTGCACATGAAGATTTCTTGAAATCGATGCGCCTTTGTTGTTTGAAATCACTTGAGTTCTATTTATTGAAGTGTTGACGGAAAACAATTAGTGAAATGATCATTACTGATATTTTTTCTACAATCTGCTTGTAAAGATACATACTTATCTCACAAATACGATATTGAGGTGAGTATAAATACCTACTTCAAGTATTGATATTCAGAATATTCATTCATTAGTTGAAAAAATTTTATTGAATCTTAATGATGTTTTATACATATATTTTTATATTTGCTGGATTTCTATGGAATTACTCGAAGGTAACAGTTAAACATTTTTTTTCATTGTGGTAGCATGTTTGGATTGGATCAGATAAAAAAAAATTAATAAAATTATTTTAGTAATTCGAATAGCGCAATTTGATTTGTTTTTTTGTTAATCGTGTATTTCTGTTGTGGAAGAAAATGGGCCCTCAATATTATCATTTCCTGCATTAAACAAAATTAATAGTTAATTTTTCCTTGGAATTTCAAAGAAATACAATTATCTCATTAACAATATACTAGAAAATAAGTATTTCGAAATAAAATCTCGTAATATTCATCTCTCCCAACTACCTAATGAATTAACGATGCATTTTTTTATTACAATTTTTGAAACAAAAACGTTGAGAATTGAAAAAATTATATTCATGTATCTGTTAACATATTCATGTTATTAGATATTTTCGAAGCATAATTTATGTTTTTCATATCTTGACATATTTGATTGTTCATCAAAAATCTTGCTGGAAAAATTAAAATTTTTAATTTTTCCAGCAAGATTTTCGAATTAAAACTCTAAAAAAATTCTGGCGTTCAAATCAAACGTTTTTGTGTAGAGCAACCACAAAGGCATATGCCATACCTTATGGCATATGTCTTTGGCGAAACACGTGTTGCGTTTTTGTAAAATTGTTTAGTGAAAATCTCACAATAAAGTGTTTTTAGAATATGTTAATTGATCGATTGTTAATATTAGTCAGGAGATCAGTATGCCACAATCATTTGAGACAATGATCTAAAGTGAACCCTAGAAGTTTGCATATCTCTACCTGAGAGACTGTGTTATCGTTCACAGATATTTCTATATCAGTATCTTTTATGTGGTGGAATCAAAGAGCGACTTTTGTTAGGTTGAAATAAAGAATGTTTACACTACACTACGGAACTGAACTATTAATAAACCCATTACATTTTTATTTTAAGTGTCGTCTTTATTCAAAATTAGGAGATATCATCATCTGCATATATGACGCATGTAGTGTCATCAAATGTACTACTCATGTCATTGCAGTTTATTGTAAACAGTATAGGTTCCAATATCGACCCTTGGGATGAACCATCATGTAAAATGTTTTAATCGGAAATACATTTTGAGTATTTTAGAGTATATTATTTTTCTTTAGGTCTATGGTTCGAAGATAATGATGAAAGATTCAATCCAATCAATTGCATTACTCCTTATTTCATACGAGTATAATTTGTTTAATAAATATGAATATGTGGATGAAATGTCGAATCGAATGAAACATCAATAATCAATTATTCTTTTTTTAATGGAAAAAATTGTTAACAGGATTTGGTTTGATATGATTTCAGAATGTTTTTATTTTCTTGTCAGATTTGGCCACATTTAAAACAAGTTTGAACGAATATAGTATAAATATAGTTGTTCAGCACAAGCAATGGTGCTTAGATTTCCTGTCTTGGATATAACTCGTTTGTATACATATTATCAACGGTTTACATGTATCTGTATATTTCGTGTGTGTTTTTTATTCTTATTCTGTAATTGGGTTCATCCTGTAGAAGAGAGAACAGAACAATAAAATAACGAAGTAAAATAACATAAAATAAAATAACCGCAAAGTTTCTTTGACGTTACTGTGCCTTTGGAGCTAAATTGATTATTGGCAAATTTCAGGGGGATTTGATAGTAAAAACAAAATATGGTTTGATGTTAGGAAAAGAAGCGGAGACGATTGACTTGAAAAAACCATACTACAGCTTTTTAGGAATTCCATACGCTAAACCACCCATAGGAAAATTGAGGTTCAAGGTAGGTTACTAAAAACCCTTTTAGGGTTATATAACTAGTCATTTCCGATGTAAATTATTTGTGATGTGACTTAAATCTTAATTATAGAGTTGGTTGTTCTTCATTTATAGTCATGTTTTCAATGGATATTTATTTTAAAATAAAAAAATCGCGATAATCAAAATGTCGGAAAGTGAAAATAAATATTAACAATTCAAACTACACTCTATTGTGAGATATTCTCTAGTGAAAATCTCACAATAAAGTGTTTTCAACTATCGGCCGATTTGATGATATATAATTTAAAGGTAACATTCTGAGATGTTCAAATTCGATATGCTTGTCATTTGAAACCTTATAAAGGCGGCTTTACTCATTTGCATCTTATATCACACCAGACAAAACATATCGAGATAAAGAAAAAATACAAAAAGATACAGACAGGTATTTCATCATGAATTCGACTCAGATAATGTAGTTTGCTAGGATTTATCATGACTCTGAGATGCTTATAATCCATTATTCATTACTCACAATCATATTTTATTGACTAGTTATTTCAATATTCATTCAGTGTACCGATAATAGAAAGTGCGGAACACCAAAACTATCAGAAAACACTTAAAAAAGAACGATTGGCAAAAAACGTAAATAAAAATAACAAAGACAATATAGGTACTCCGTATGAACAAGGAAATTATTTGAATGGAAAAACTATGAAATGTGTAAAGAAGAAACATGAAACGTTAGTTTGGTCTGAAAGGAAATAAATTAGTAGATTAGCATAGGCTTTCACGGCCAGAGTAACAATTAAAGAGAACAAAATCCGGGCTAGTAGACCACAAAGAAGATCCATAATGTCCAGAAAATTCCACATCATTAGAAATTATTCTGGAATGTTTCATAGCAACGTGGAATGTTCCCAAATATTTCACAACTTTCAGTAGGTATGTTCCAGAATATTTTTTAATGGGTGAATGCACTCGAATGTTCTGGAGAATTCTAGAAATTTTTAGAGGGCAGGACTTCCAACCCTAATATCTTCAAAAGCATGCCTATCAAGTTGAAATGCGAACCTTCTTCTTGGATGGGAATTAAGAACTACCACATTGTAACCCACTTGATTGTTCTACATTCTCCATCTCCAAATATTCCAGAATTTCTGGAATACTCTCGATTACTTTACAATGTCCTGGACTTTTCTATAAACTTCAATAAGGAGAAATTTCTAGCCGTATCTTTGAAATCATGCCCTTCAGATGAAAACGGGAACTTTATTCATGGGCGAAGATAAAGGGCTACCATAGCCCATAGCAAAATATTGTAGAATACTTTACAACTCGCTTGAATATCTAGAGAATTAGTCTTCAGATTGAACAGGAAATTACTTCATGAACAAACCGACGTGATATTATCGCAAAAAAATGAAGGCATATATGTTCTGTTTCCCGTGCTAAGACTACAAATATAAATAATTTTACTCGTAAATATTGAAAAGGAACTATTTTAGGGGAGAAAACAGCACGAAACATCTTCTGGAAAACATTACATGACTAATCATTCCTTTTTTCTTGTCTCTTTTTCTCCGGAAGAGGTAACTTTACTCTGATCACGATGTATTAACATTCAGACGATTAATTATTTCAATCCCAGCCGCAGGAATTGGTTTTTTAGGCAGAAAGCTTTTGACTTTTTACTTCCCCAAAATAAAACAAAAAATGTTGTAGTTATTTTCTTTTTACCTTATTTTTTGCAAGTTCGCCTCATTTTCCGTTGAATTATGGCGTTTATGTTTCTTAAAAATTTGTAGTTTTTCAAATCATGTTATATTTTAAAGGTTACCGTTTGAAAATCGAAAATAGTTGTCCTGCTTTTAGAAATTTCGAAGGTTTGTATTCTTTGAAAGACATTTTTTTATGAAGGATTCGGAAAACATATTTTTCCGTTTCCAAAATCTGAAATTCACATTGAAACTTCTGCGTCAAATTGTGAATATCTTATACAAAGTTAATAGCTTATTAGGTGGCTGAAAAATTCGTAGTATAACACACAGATAGCGTTACTAGCATTAAATACATATAATTTTTAGATAACCTTAACATTCAAAGCATACGTGTACAAATTTCACAGCTGTCAGACTATTAGTTTGTAGGATAGAACATTTTGAATGGAGCAACTTTTGTTAGTTTGAAGAAAATGTATATAACGGAATTTCGTGTGTCAATAAAGCCTTAATTTTTGGCACAAAAATACTGTTGAAGCCAAGGTTTGGCTTGATAAACGTTATTCGGACTTTGCACCTGGAAAATCAAACGCTGAGAAATGGTTTGCCAAGTTCAAATAAGGTGAAATGAAGACCGATGACGATGCACGTCTCAAAGATGCCGTTACCAACAAAAACATGAAACAGTTAACGAAATAATTTTAGATGACCGCAAAGTGAAGTTGATCAAGATAGCTGAGGCTCTGAAGATACCAAGGAAACGCGTTGGACATATCGTGCATAAATATTAGGGATTATGGAAGCTTTGTTCAATAGCGAATTTATGCTTCAATATGTGATAATGGATGAACCATGGCCCAATCATTTTACACCGGAATCAAAACGATTGTCATTTGAGTAGACCGAGTCTAAAGTGTACAATCCATCCACCGTAGACTCCAGATCTATCCCCCAGCGACTTTTTCCTGTTCTCAGATCTCAAGAGAATGCTCGCTGTAAAAAAAATTGACAGAAATGAAGAGGTAATCGTCGAAAATGAACCCTATTTTGAGGCTAAAGACAAATCGTACTGAATACCACCGTATCTGAAAATTGTACGATCGCTATACTCCAACCTATTGTGAATAGAGCTATTAGAGTTATTCACAATTTGGGGCGGAAGTTTCAAAGTGAATTTCAAGTTTTGAAAACGGAAAACGATTGTTTTCCGAAACATCGACCACCTAAGAAAGATTTTAGAATATCATACATTTAAAAAAAAGTAAGAAATACAATGTTTGGTTTCGTTAACATATTTAGTTCAACCAACGATGAAGCATGTTCGAAATTTTGAATCACAGATATCAAGGGCTTGTTAGATGCGCATTTTCAAAATTGATTATCATTATTTTCCATAAGTGTTTATCATTTGCGTGTGTTACAATCAACTACGCGTGGAGCTACTTTGTTATAGATATAATTAGTGAAATGAAGTAAATATTTGCACAATGTCATCGAAGGTAAAAATATAAATTATCCATAGATAACTTACTACATTACAACATGAAAAGGATCTTTGTTTTTATCGATTTTTATTAAAAAGGAATTTATACACTACGAGAAGGTTAAAACGCAATGAGAATATTGATGAGATATAATCGGAGAAGTGGAAGATTGAAAAAAGTTAATCTTTTTTGTTATCCAAATTTTGAAAATATATAAAAATTCTTTTGAATTAGGTGGTATTTATTTATTTTTTGCCAATTATGTACCTAATAGTATTTTTGTATTGGAATGAAAGTAACAGCCATCCCACCAAAGTTGATTTCTGAGTTAAATATGAATAGAACAAGTTCGTTTTTCGCTTCAATGTTCTTTATGTAAATGAAAATGATTTACTTTTAACCATAATCGAAATTAGAAATATAACTAAAATGATTTACCATTCATTATATTGGACAATAGTGTAACAAAGATGTTGCTTTTTTGCAAAACCTTTATTACATACATTATTCATGTATTACTGATGAATCTGATAGTAATCGATAAATATACCCAGAAAAAAGTTTTGATGATTTGTTTTAAATAAAAAAAAGTTTTTTCTTGGTAAATCACTCTGCGCACTGAGCAACTGCCTTCATAACAAATTGCTGTCTATTTTTTACATAGACAAGCGCATTGCTTTCGTGAGAGAGCACTGAAAATTGAAACTGACAAATTAATTCGTTTAAGAAATTATTTGATATTAGCAGGAGATTATTATTCATCGATTGATTTAGGTTAATTTGAAATACTCATTCGTCGCTACATACTTTTCTTGAAAATTTTTGACAAGGTGATATAATTGACCAGGAGAAATGACTGATATGTGACACTGAAAATGAAAGAGCAAGAATTTTTCCAACTTACTCAATAATTATCGTTATGACCGAAATTACACAAAACCGTTGTAAATTGTAGCCTATATGTAAGTTTCATCTAAATCCGTTCAGTCGCTTAGGCGTGAAAGAGCCACAAACCTACATACATACATCCATCCTCAAAAACTTCCACATTTATATTAGTATAAAAGATTTGAAATTACTTTTTTCATTAAAGTCTTGAACCTAGTTCCTAATATAGGTTATTTTTTCTGGTTTTATACTTACTTAAATTAGCTATCAACTGTAATGATATAATAATATAACTGAACAGATTTTTATATATTGTGAAAATTTAAGATTAAAACAATTCAAGAATTACCTACTTCTGATATAATCGATCATGTTCATAATTTCAAAAAACTAATCTTTCATCTAAAAAATTAATTTGAACTGAAATATTTGCGATTGTAAACTAGAGTCAAAATTATTCAATAAGTTTTGTTTATAGGCACCTGAACCATTTGACAGCTGGCTAGGAACATTTTCAGCAACATCCGAAGGAAACATTTGTATACAAGATAATACTGGCTCAGAAGACTGTTTATATATAAATGTCTACACTCCTAAAGTAAGTGAATAGGTAATCATTTGCAATATTGAACTTGACTTGTTCATTAGGGGTTGTCTGATCAAAATCGTTCATATTGGTATTAGTTCTTTTATTTTAAAACCTGTGTTTAACCTGTGTTTATATATGAATGAATGACTATTTGATTATAGCAACTGATATTCACCTGGTTTCTACGGATATTCATATCGTAAAAGAGTAAACAACGGATTGCCACCATTGATAGACCTCGTTCAAAAATTTTCTTTTTCAAATTTTCCAATACTTTGGAAGGCATTTAAAAATCGTTTGTCATACACTCATACTTCTCTTACATTGTTTTTTTGTCTTTTGGATTACCCAACACTTATGGAAGTGTAGTAACAATTTTTAATGCCGCTAATCTGTTGGTGTATTTTGGTTCATATGAAAAAACTATAAATTTTGAGTCTTTATCTTTCTGTAAAGGTGAGAATTTATAAAGACAATCTCCAAACTTTTTTCTAAAATAAATCTATGTTTTGAGAATACCCATTACTATTAGCAATTTCCTAAATAACTTTACTTGATATCAAATCTTTTTCTGCTTTAGAGGAACGCGACCAGTCTGCATTACAAGAAAATGCACTCCCTCCATTTTTTGTTGTGAATACTGGTGGGAGCTGAGAGGGATACACCTGAAAGTGCTAGTATAATTTCTGTATTCATCGATTCTAAAACCTCTTTGGCGTTTTTAATATCTAGAACATCCAGGAATGGTAGCTCTTAGATTTTTTCACCCCTATTTGTGTCGAAAATAGCTAATAGATACATGAACACATTTGCCATGAAAAGAGAAAACGACTTCCAGCGAACTGGTAGCAATTTTGTTCCATACTAATTTGTATGAGCTGGATATATTTCTTCCTTAATTTACCACATAGTTCCCTTATTTCTAGAACATCCTTCAGATAGTCATACTAGAATCTCACCATTTCGTAATCCATCTTTGATTTTTTCGATTATTTCTTAGGAATTCGAATTGTTTTGTTAGCTACTTGGCAATCATACGTAGTGGAATCTATGTCTGATATTATTGGTCGAACCTACTTCTCTGGCTTGTGGAAGTCTTTCTAGGTAGTATGTTTGTTGGAATTTCATCAATTCTATCACAGTAGTCTGTTTTGTCCAGAAATACTGTCAGAAATACTTCTTTCTCTCACAATCATAATTATTTTCCTTTCCTTTCTTCGAAAATAGTAATTAACCTTATTTTTCATGTTAGTAGCATTCTGTGTTTAGCAACAAATATCACGACATCTTCTACGATTTCCTTCGAAGAAGTCAAACCAGATTTCAGTTCTTTTTTTATACAGGAAGAATACGCGCATTTTCAGATATATCCCTGTCAGTCCCAACTATTGTCCACCCTAAAATTTTTTCAGAAACATAACCTGGATTTTACGATAAAAAATATTGTTTGACCAGATTCTCATAAAACCTCTATGTTAGTTATAAAATTAAGTTCTAGACATTTTCTGATGATGCTTACTTGCTTATCTATACGCATGTCAAGAGGTGGTATTTTTGTTCTAATGTAGGAAAAGTGTATTCAATAAGATAAATTGGTTAAGGCTTAGCGGCCGGGATTTTCAGTGTTACTATCTTCATTCGGGTTTGAAGGCTGTCGTAGTTTGGAACTGCATCTTAACAATTCACCAGCAGAGTTGCTGGCTTCTTCAGAGGTTTATTAATCTTGATGGTTCACTGATGACTGACTCATCGGTGTTCTGCTAACAATTTCTAGTATAGTCTTTCAAACCTCAAAAAAAAATTATTATTCCGTGATGAACGTAAGCTGTAAAAATAAGTCTCCGTGATCTGCAGTTTAGTTCTGAAAATGTTTAGGGGTAGAAAGAGAAACAACTTTGCCATTGGAACTACGTTAACCCCTTCATTTATTTTGCATCTACCAGTATATCAAATCATGAATTCATACAATTCATATGTTCATTTCCGATATTTAATTCATTATTATCTTCTTCTATAGTATATTGATGAATCAACCATTATACTTTATTTTTATAGCCTAACTTGTATTGATGAGTGGATCTGATGGTATGACCATCTGGGTTTATTTCTTTGAGAGTCTGGACATTGCAGTATATTCGATTAGTAATTGTGACAATTGAAACAATTTGTTTAGATATTGAATGTTTATAGAAGCGCATCCATAGAGTATGAACAGTAAAATGCATCTCTTTATATCCTTTGCTGATTTGCACGTTTCCATAGTTGAGAGCAGTTACTTCTTGAAGAAACTTTTACATCATCTATCCACTGAGATGTTGAAAATCGAGATTTTCTTGAGAGATACTTTCAGCCAACTAACTGATAATACTTTTATAGAGAAATGATACATCATCTAAACTTCCTGTAATGGTTTGGATATATGGCGGAGGATTTTTAACAGGAAGCTCCAATTACAAATCATTCAGTCCTGACTACTTTCTGAATGAAGATGTTATATTTGTGTCTTTAAATTATCGACTTGGGATTTTTGGTGAGTACTGGTGTTTTGAAATCTGTTCATAATAAAAATACTCCCTAAGTTGCACCCACTCTGTTGTATTGCGACAAGTACATTAAATTATCAACGTAGCTTTTCATAATGATTATCCTTTGAAAAATATATCTTATGTTGACAAAACAATTTCATTTTAGGATTTTTCTCTACTGGCGATGAAGCAGCATACGGAAATTGGGGACTGAAGGATCAAATTTTAGGTCTTAAATGGATTCAGGAGAATATTGAGAATTTTGGTGGAGACAAAAATAATGTTACTGTTTTTGGACACAGTGCAGGAAGTGCTTCCATTTCTTATTTGTTGCAGAGTCCATTGGCTGCAAGTAAGTTCATTATCAATATCCACTATTCATACATGTTGATTTTTGAGCTTAGTACGCTACACATTCAAACGCTTGTAAAAATAATTCACTGTATTACCCAGAGTACTATGTTGGAAGGTTTTTCTGATTGGTGAAATACCGCTTTTTTTTCTAAAACCTGAGTTTCATTACCATTTTGTTTTCCCCGTAGTGTGCGCTGGTCAGGCCCTATCCCCCGAAGCCCCGATACATTCGCAAGGGCGCGCCAGCATTATCAACCAATGACCACTTCCCACACCGTGGGGTAAGTGATCAAGCGCAGTGAGCCAAGAATGACAGCCTTCTGCATCTGTGCGGCTAAGATGTCTGCCTTA
>WOGP01004737.1:0-13734 GCA_015342065.1 Leptinotarsa undecemlineata
TTCTCTCTTGATTCGAAGAAGAATGGCATTTTTGGGGTATAGTTGTTGAAGTCCTTGTATTGAACTAAGCGAGTCCGTGCTTTCGGATTGTTAACAATACTTTTTAACATGTTGTTTTGCTTGCTTGTTTTTGAGACTGCTGCAAAATCAAGAATAACGGAAGCTAGAAAACTCATACTTACAGGACATTTTAACAAAACATTTGAAAAATGATGAATTTCGTCCACATGCAGTGCAGTCATAATTAGCTATCAAGTTGTAAAATATGTATGGTGTTTTCCAACAAAAATAAACAATTTCTCTCACACATACTCACTTTATTTTATTTAATAAATTGGTAGATGTAGCCGTTACTACGTGGTAGGAGATCATAATGAAAAGAGAAATGAAAATTTCTTACTTACACAAGTTTATTGTGTTAGTTTGAAAATGTCCATATAGGACTAAACTGCAGTAACGGTAGTTACAATTAAAAGTGGTATAAAACATAGAAATTTTCATTTCTCTTTTCATTATTTTATTCAAATTGGAAGATGAGAGGACCCTACAGTTAAAAGTTGATTAGATATATTTTTTAATTTGATCATAAAAAAGTATAGTGTGCTACTCATACAGATAAACTATTCCACACTCGTCTGATTGTGACTCTGACATTCGCTCGTTTATACATCGTGTATGTATAGATAAAATTGATATTCTCGGTACATGCTTTCCCCAATTAGATTTCAGTTTCTCAGATATTCTCCACGAACTGAAAATTCAACTGAAGAGAAAACCATTTACCTCCCTGAAGAACATACGTCTTCTGAAAACGAAAAATCTCAGTAACTCGGGAAAATTTTCAGAACAGGAAACACCGTGCTCATAATCGGATGTGTGCGTGCATGTTGTGTGTTTCTGACTTTGACGTCTCATCTCATCTGCTTATCGCCGTCAACGACAACTTGTCACTTGTCATCAGCGTGAAGCTCAACCATTCCGTCATTATAAACAACAAGCGTTAACATCGGCGAATCGACATAACAGGCTTGATTCCACAAAAAGACGATGCATCGTTATTTCAGTCATTCAATGAAGGTATTGGACGCGTAGGTGATATTTCAGAAAGCTACGATATGTTTCTTGGTGTTTGTTTTTGAAGCCATTGTGAGTTGGGAATTTGATATCTTGGTTCCTAATGCTTGGGAAAAAAATTTGGATATCCCAGCCACAAACCTGTCCAATATTGAGCTCATTGGACAAACAAGGCGCAGTATTGAAACTCGTTTACAGAATCACACTATTTTAAGGTATGGAAGGTCATTACGTTCGTTAATAGAAACATTGGCAACTAATTAAGGAAATAAATCACAAATGTTACTCATTCACAACAGAATTCCCGTTGTGTTTATGAGCTCGAAACCAAAAATATAATAAATAGTGACACGCGAAACGATTCCCACAAAATTCGATAAAGTTCTTTTATGGTTGATTGAATACACTTTGAAGATATCAGTTACTTAATTTTGAGAGGTTAAGACAAATTGAAATCAAGTGTATCAATCGACTGCAATGAAAATCTACTTGTGATGCTGTGTTTGGAACCAATAATGAAAATCTAGTCATAGATTTTCAATATATACTCTGTTTAAAGCATTTAGTCTTCTTCCTTCTAGTATGATAGGTAAAAAACATCAAGAAATTTAGTGAGGTGCGTGATTTTTTCTATTCAAAAATAAGCCAATGAAACTTTTGATGTCATAATAAAAATTCCTCAAATAATCAAAGAAAAACATAATAAAATTCATTGGGACTATTCTGTTTTATAATATAAAAGTAAATATTTATACTCGAAAGGAAACACTATTTACTTCAATGGTTTGTTTATTAAAAGAAATAAAATCTTATTTTTGGGCGGTTAAGCTTTCGAATGAACGACTAGAATATTAGTAGGTGTGATATTACTTGGAAAATTCGTGTTTAGATATTACGTGCCAAAAGTTATTCCTTTATATACATTATATACATTCATCGTTATAATTCCCATGAGAACACTAGGCCCACAAATCATGTATGTGTGACGTATATGTTAGTATTCATTGGACTTCTCAAATGAAATTGGTACAGCAAAACAGATGAATAGTGAAATTTTGAAATTCTATGACAACACAGCTCAATATTCTTTAAACTATAACTTGATGTGATACCTTAACATTCATGAAATCACGGATGTTTCCAAAAATAATTGTGAAACGAGCTGTAAATAGGTTTCGATAATTGAAAATAACTTTTCGCAAATCAGGAAATCCGGTGCTGTATATTTGTGAAACGCCCGTTATTCCTTTCCACTTTCTCCAACCGGGATCATGCAGAGTTTGCGGGAATATTTATGACTATTGCTAAAGTCTGGAAATAGTGGAATAGATTTATAAATGTTTTATTATAATTGAATGCACGTGTGTCCTATTTCAACTTTTAATGAAATTATTGCCGCCATTAAAGCTTCAGTCTTGGCAATGTAATAAGTTAATTATAACAGGAAGTTTGAAATTGTAATTTAAATAATACAGGGCATTTGTAATCAAGGCTTTGAATGTGCGCGCATTAAAGTGGTTCAGATTTTGGAAGGTGTAGGGATTCCATTGTGACAAGAAAATGAATATTACATCGGCACGATTGATGAGAATTGTTTTATACAGTCATTAACAAACTGGAAGCAGGAGCAACCCGTGTACCATAAATTGTTTTGACTGAGACATCCATTTGGCTGAGTGAAATGAATACAAAGCACATTGATGTATTCGCAAGGAAGAAGAGTTTGAACGATCTGAGAAGTGATCTAGGTACTTCTTCAGGCAGCATTTCAGTTATAATTGAAGTATCTTTCACAAGTAGGCCACCACACCTGCGTTGTATCAAATTCAATAACATGAACAAAACTCCTGAATCACTTTTTTTAATTGAAATGAAACATTGTTGGGATTTTTTAAAAGAAAATTAATTGTTTTAGTTATGTAGTTCCTGTTAACCAGGTATCTATCGTATAAAATATACATTACATTATACGTTTCTATTACAGAAAATGGGTATTGCTATACAACACAAGTACTACAGAAAAATCTTTAGTCGTTATTCGAACAACTTCAGGGTATGGTTAGGAACGGAGCTCCATGCATGACAACAATATGCCACAGAAGAATGTAAATTGATTTTGAGTAACTTTGAGTCAACGTAATTTTGGAGTCAGCATGGTTTGCTTTGTAGTGAATGTGTCTGAAGAACCATCGTAAACTTTGCTCATCCCTACCAGAAGTTCTTGATTCAATCAACCTGAATATACTGTTTCATTATTGTTTGGATACTGCATTGTTGATCGTTGATGATTGTAAAAAATGAAGTGTACTAGAATATTTGAAATTGCGAACAAAATAGAAGAAAGGCAATAACAAGTTTTCAGCAAACTGAAGGTGCAAACTTATTTTGTTATACAAATTATATACAAATGGTCAAGCCATCGTCTTATTGACATTACGACTACTTCAGAAACCTAGAAATAAATGGAATGAAAACACAGATATCTTCTTGAAACTAAAAATAAATTGGGAAAATGATACTTGGTAATTCATAGCTATAAAAAAGTGGATGGAGTTTGGGCAAAATAACTTCGTTATGTTTATATTTTATACTTTGTGAACATCGAGAATACGTATAAAAGATAATTATTATCCGTTGGGAAAACCGTTTCAAGAACAAATAATGATCCCAGTATTGAATGTAATTAGGTACATAATTATTTGGAGAAGTTTTGCCGCATCACAGTATCAACTACTGTTGAAACATGCATTTTTTGAATTGTGGACATTTATAAATCCAAGGATGTCTGCAGAAACAAGGACAAGTATATTCAAAGAAGTAATTTCAGAATCGTCAACTTGTCAAAAAAATATTCCCAGATATCAGAGATGAGGGTTATTTTCACATCCCTTGTAATTTTAACTAGAAAACTTTTATAATACTTCACCGATATTACCCGTATATCACAATAATTCTTCTTCATTATCCCTCACTTCCGAAAGAAAAGAAATTACATTGCTTGAATTATTAATGAACGTATAGAAATTGCTATGAATTAGTTTCTATTATGTTATTGTAATTGACATTACCAGGATCTTTCAGTTATTCATGATATAATTTGCTACCTGGTATGTTATTCAATGCCCCGTTCAATATTTCATTGGTACTGAAATAGCATATGACGTAGGTATTATTCAGGACACATCTTGTAACAATATAGATTAAACTACCTGTAGATCGCAAAGAAATTATTACATTATTCAATTCAGATGGAAAAACAGTTCCAACATCTAACATCAGCGATGAAGAACGAAAAGCTCTAAATGGCCTACAAAGAGATAACACCATAAATATTCTATCTGCAGATAAGAAAAACGCTACTGTTGTGAGGGATATTGATCTCTACGAAGAGAATATCTAAGATGTTCTTCAGAAGGGACCCTACTGCAGCAATTGAAAGGAAGTTGTACTAGACTTTAAAAAAACAGCAAATCTTTTCGGAAAAGGAAAGATTATCGCTAACACTACACCACAGTAAACAGCCTCATCTGTATGGAATACCCAGAATCCACAAGATGGGTGTCCTGCTCAGACAAATCATTAGTTCCAGAGATACAGCTACTCGAAACTTGTCCAGAATTCAAGGCATTTTGTCGAATTACTAGAAGCAATCAAAGTCACGGGGCAAGATCAATTAATCAGCTTCGACATGGAAAGCCTTTACACCAACGTTCCTTTCGAAAAAGCAGTTCAGATTATACAGGAAAAGCTCCGAAGTCGAGGATCTGGAAGATAGAACAAACTTACCTGACACCTTCCTGAAGCACATCAACAACGTAAGTCCTTCCAGAGGAAGAAAGAAGTCCACAACGAATTGCCATTCTTAAATCTATTGGTGAAGAGGACAGGAAGTGGGAAACATCTGTATACCGAAAACGCACTCACACGGGACAGTACCTAAATCAAAAATCCAACCACCATCAATATACCAAAAGAAGAATCATCAAACCTCGAAGGCTCAAAGAAGGTCTCAAGCAGGAACAGAGCAACATCTTAAAATATCATCAACGGAATGGTTACTTCAAAGTGACGATGAAACAAACTTTTGCTAGAAGACAGCAAGAGCATCGCAAAGGAGAGAAGCCAACACAACCACTGCTTGCCCTTCCTTATGTCAGAGGAATGTCGGAAAGGATAAGAAGAATTGGATCAAAGTACAGAACATGCTTCAGATCCGAAAACACCAGCTGTAGCAGCGAAAATCAGGCTATCAAACGCGTACTGCGACTTCAAGAATTGCGGAAAATTGTGAATTTACTATTCACAGGTTCTCCTTCAATAATTTTTTTACCTGCAATAAAAATGTATTTCAACTTTCTTATGCTGATTGGCACAAAAAGAACAATCATACTCACAAAGGTTTCAAATTTTAGCACAAATTAGTCGAATCCACTATAAACTACACCAAGTGGTATTTAACAAGCAAAAACATAACCACCATTCAGAAACCCTACAAACTAGTACAAAAAAATATTGTTGACATGAAAAACTTGACTTGGAAGAGACTTGGAAGATAGGAAGAAAAGTTTGACAGCTCCAAAATAACATAAAACAACAGAGGTTTCTGTTTTTTCCTCGACCAACCGTTACAAGTTCACATTATGAGAAAAAATATCTTCAGATAAACGCACCTATTAATGACCAACAAGTCTATTTGTTACATATAAGGTAACAAAAGCGATACCAATCACCAAACAAGAATCAGAAATTTAAACAGAATTACAAATGCATCGACACTGCTGCTTGAGTTCTTCGGACTGCGAGTCCATTTGTGTGCTAATAGGGTAATATTCGTTATTCATATTGGTAAAATATTCATTATTTGTCACAGTAATGAGCCAAGATACTGGCGACAGCAACGTACATTACGGCAGCTCAGTTCTACTCAAAAATAATGTTATGATGGTATGCCGTCTGTCCATTTTAATGTTTCCTTTGCAGATTGCACTTGACGATTTCTGAGTTCGTTGCAGACAGACAGAAAACGCGATGGAGGATTCTATTTTATAATACAGAGTGATATGAAAATATAGAATCTCCGTTGAAAACAACGAGGGAAATCAAGCCAAATCTACCAAGCGATGAGGAAAAACTCGATGAATTTATCATGCATTCGACAAGGTCTTCGTGATATGAAAAATCGAACGTACTCCCGATGGAAAGTCGTTGAAAGAGTAGCATCGCCGGGATTATTGATGAAGCACTTGTCTAAATCAAACATGACAAATCACCGTGTGTCGCTACAACGTGGAATGTATTATGTGCACAGGCAACTGCATTTTTATGAAATATTCAGATATCCATGTGCACATTAATATATGGATGTCGAATAATTTTTTTCGAGTCGAGTCAGTTATTTCCACGTCACTCACAGGCTTTTTATTTCCATGAAAAAACATATAGTTAATGATGAAAATTGCGAGGAAGGAAGGATAAACGAAAACATGTTATGGAATTTGAACAAATCCATGGGAGAAGGGAGAAATTGGAAAGCAAAATACTACGACCAACAGTGTCCACAATAGTGCTGAACCTAAACTTTTCAACTATCCTTAGTTACCAAGTAGATTCAACTATATTTTGCTTTGAAAAACGAAATTTGTACATACTATAACTCCGCTGTATAGGTTGATGAAATTATCGACTTTATTGGTTAGGTTAGGTTTAGTCCAAAGAGAGTGGGTCTAATTGACCTTCCACCACAACCCTCAAGGGTTTGTTGTGGCTCAAACCTATTTACACTCGACCAAATAAACCCAGCCTCTTAATGTAGCCGATTCGTTCGAAGTTTAAAAACCTGATTCGGTGCCCAGCGGGGCAGGCACAAGGAATGTGCTCTGCTGTTTCATTATTTTTCAAAAAGAGGCTACATATACTGTCTTCCGACAGTCCCCGCATATGATGATTCAGATGACAGTGAACTGTGGGAAGACCTCGTAGTTCATCTCTACTGTAATCCAACAAGTTAGTCTCAATGCCTTCTAGACCAGTATGGCCAGGAATCCAGAGAGTCTACGAGAGTCGTTTTTGGCAATCTGCTACCAATTTAGATGTTGCTCGGTAGGAGCCAAGAGCTTCCAACGCCGCTTGAATGTCCGAGAATATTTTATTGACTTTAGTGAAAACCAACACCCTTCTTAAAGCACTCATCAAGATATTGGTATAACTTTGTTTTTTTATATTCTTCGAAAGAAATGTGCGACTAGGACAGTTATATTCGAATTTAGGAATAGCTCTTGGAATAAAAATGAAAATTTTTTTTCGGAATTTTTCAATTACTCTTGAACTAGTGAAGTTGAGAAAATTTGCCTACTTCTTCATTATAGAACCCACTGAGTGGTATAACATTGGTCTCTCGTAATCTAGCAAGAATAAAATGTGCCAGTTCCTTGTTAGTATTTCCATTACCACTGATAATATTGAAACCTAACCTCAAACCTTACTTCCAGACAATCCGCTGTATATGTATAACTTCCATTGAATCCTTTGGGTCTTATGTGAGTTCAACCTAATGGTGGCGCTATAGTATTTCAAAAATGTTCAAGCTAGAATAATCAAAAGTCTGAGCTATATATTCGAGAGCGCGAAATATAATACAATAATACAAACCAGTTTTTGAAATGATCAATTCTGATCATCTGTGAACCAAAGATGTCTAGAATATTGTAAAAGAAATGTATCGTCCATGAATATGAGGTACAAAGGGGGGCCAAGGTTAGCTCCTTGGGGTACGCTTGACGTAGCTGAATAATGGGTTGGAAGTGTGGCTTCCATATTGATTATACTATAATGCTATGGAGTAAAATACGATTCCCAGAATTCAACTAATGAATTGGATTACTGGATTGCTTTGAGTTTAACTTAGTTAACAATCAATTGTTTTAAATGAATGTCAGTATATATATATATATATATGTTGATATCTTTCAAATCACGATGTTGGGACTTTCAGAAATATTTAAGGGATATGTAGTATGTATGATACTATTAATGCAACAATTTTGGACTTTGACCTACTTTTTTCGTAAAGCTGTGTTGGTTATGAAACGTTCAATTACAATTATTATTGAACAAACTTTACTTTCTGTTACGAAAAACAGGTTTTTTTTATTGACTATTTGACTATTTGCAGGCCTCTCCAAGTCAATGGAAAAACAAAATGTTGTTAAATTTTTATACTGACTTTCCTTTAAACTTTCGATGCATACGCGGTAACATTTGATACCAAAACATCGCCGCTGTCTGTGAGAGTGTGCAGAAGAACCCGAGGCAGTCGATTTCCTGTCGCTCACAAGAATTTCATTAGCGATTAGTGTTACCTCATTTAATTCCACTAAATTTTTATGCAAAAACTCACCGCCGACCGCCTACTCACATTTCCTCTTGTCCTACAAACTTGTGACAAATGAGCTCAGCGCAAGCGACACGGAAGCAAGTTTGATAATCTGGCTGTACCGGAGCTTAATTGTATTAGATTAGAGTTGACTGCAGTGGCTACATTTCGTCGGCCAGTCGATATCCTACATAATTAACAATGTGATATCGACCTGTAGGTGCCCCAGGGCTTTAAACTGCCGATCCGCTTCTTCGGCTACTGATTGACTAGCCGTCGCCGAGTAAACAAAAACACTCCCAAATTTTCTTGACGAGATCAATAGAGCAGAACAGAAAGGGAAGAAATTAATGGAAATCCCGAAAAACTATAGGAAAAAATGCCTTCGAATTTAAGTGGGAGGTGAGATATGGATTATTTTGCTTACTTACGTAACAAGAAACAAGAATCTTATTATATATAATGCTGAAGTCAAATTTAAACGTGTACATGTACCATAATTGCAGTAACGAACATGCATGAGCATAAGCTTTTCCAAGGTGAAATACAGCTTGACAAATCTGGCTGGGCTTCTCAATATTGGAGGCGCAGAAACGTTGAGGAACTCGTGTAGTCACATCGTGGCATTACAGTTAGCGAAGAAATTGTTCTTTGCAATCGGAAGAAACAGCAAATGAAATAAGAACTCGTTTTAGCGAGATTAAGAAGTAATAGTAATGATGAGTTAAATTGTAATCGAGTAGCTGAGGTCACAGAGAATTGCGTGCGAACTGTATGAAGAAACAAATCAGAGATGAAAAAATAGAAAATGGGGAGAAAAAACTTTTTATCGCAAAATAAAAAAAGATGTTTCAAAAATTCCATGACGCATGATGCTGATTTGGCAATTTTAGGCAAATGCATAATTGATTTCCATATCAAATCAGGCATATCATATCATAGCAGGCAGTCCTGGCAGAAAAAAATTGATAAACTTGGATTTTGACGAAGACAGGATTGGAAAATAACAGGAAAATAATGATGGAATCCTATTAGACCATTTAGGATGAAATTTCCGAAGAAAATCCTATAGAAAAGAATGTCGACCTATTATTTATATGGATGAAATATATTCTTCTTATTCAATTTAGCCAAACCAAAATTTTTTGTCCTAAGAAAAACAACTTCAATAATAAAATAACGAATGAAACACTTTGGCTCAGGTAGCAGCTAGTTCCATAATCACAAAGAAAGTTGCAGAGTGAGTCAGAAAGAGATTGTTCATTCGGCTCAGTTTTTCAACTGACCATCGTTAAAACCGTTGTTTATCATTGCTACTCATTATTGGAGTTTTTTGGTCGATTATAGTTGATGTTTTCGTACTTTTTTGCAGCTGCATTTTCTCAGTCTGTTGATTTGATGCACACTATAAATAAAAATTACCCGTTACAGCACTGTTTGTTCTTCGTTCGACAACAAATCAGTTGATCTTCTCATTCACTACCCGTTCGGTGCAAACGACCGATTTCGACTCCACGCCTGGCTGAATTAATATCATGGTGTTTTTTTAAATTTTCAATAAAATGTCACAAGGTTTTTTTTTTTATTTTTCATTAGCCGAACATAGTTGGTTGTACTGCGCGCTCCCTGGCGGTTCTTTATCCCTCGCAGGGCCTTGATTGGCTGTTCCGGCGTTCGTTATTGATCAAGTTTTTACGATTTGATATAACAAATGACTGCCATCTATAAAGCTTCGTGAAATATTGGACGATTTATCGAAAAGTGGCTGGCTAATTGATTGTTTCCTCTAATAAGAATTGTCATAAAGTTGCTTGAATCATATTCACAGATACCAAGAGCCGTTGAATATTTGTTGTTGTATTATCAAAGAAGGTATGTTTATGGCCCAGAACTCTTATAATCTAACAGGCAGAGACTTCAAAAGCTGCAGAATTCGTGGATAAGACTCGTCAGAGGCACAATGAGACGTATGTGTCTCAATACTTGGGACAACTTGGGTGGCAAACAACCATAGACACGATATGTGTTAGCTGAATGGGCTCTGAAGCAGTTGGCTATCAACTTTAATTTTCATCAAAAATCATCTCCAGCGGTAGGGCCAATTTCTGGATAAATTGGTACGTGAACAAACAAAATTGTCGAATTTGGGACGCTTCCAATCCACATGAGATCCAAGAGCGTCCATTGCATCGCGAAAAAGACACTGTTTGGTGGCGGACCCATGTCGTCGGCCAAATTCAGCCTTATTTCTGCGCCAAAGTCTAGGAAAATCGGACGTTTCGATGATATCTCAGACACATTTTGTGCTATTTAAATTTGAAGATGGAAAGGACTCAATGAAGGAATAAGTCCAGTTATCATCTGAAGACGATTGTGGATACTAACAATCGAAATGTCGTGACATCTTTTAATTTTCAATTTTCCATTTATTGTTGATATTTTTAATTTTTTTTAAATTTTTAGCTTGTAATATTTCTTTCTTTTTTGGTTGTTGTTTGTAAGTTATTCATTTGTAATTTTAGTTTTTTGTTCAGTTAATTTTGGGTTAATCTTTTTAATTTTTTACAGATTCGCTCAGCGATTTCAAATCATTTTATATTAAATTAGTTGGAAGTCCGAACTGATGAAATAGGACATGGACAAATTATAGATAACCTAAATTAGCTCGTGAATAATATGATATAATGACGGATACTTGGGATGAAGAGACAAATTGAGCTGCTCCCAAGTGGCGAAAACTTTTGACATGAAATACATTCAAATTATTGAGCCCGTCGGACCCCCAACCGGCGCCCCTGCAATAAAACCAGCATCCTCTCTGCCGATCCTGTTCGATAACTCATAATTCTATGTACACACATTTTATAAATAATTTATAGAAAATTGGTGAGGTGTCATTCACTGTGGCATTTATTTCCATCGGAGTAATATAGGTGCGATAAAGCCGAACATTTTACCACCACCATAAATTAATGGAGAGCTGTCATTATTCGAAAACAATTACGCATCGCCGCCGCCCGTAATTTCCATATTCTTAGGCGGGTTCGTATAATCGCGGTGGGTGCGGTACGCGCCTCGCGGGGCAGGCGGGGGATGGAAGGACGCGGCACGTCTCAACTCACATATCACGTGACTTTGACACCCAATAGCTTTTCCGGACGGTAATTACCATAATAAACAGTAATTATAAACGACAACGTAAATACGTAATGAATGGCATGCCTTGAAATGTAACCGAGGCCTGTGTACCGAACGATTCCGACTTTGAGGTATGTCGTGATGCTGCGGCGGTCTGGATCATTGAGATTTTTAGGAACAGTCTGTTTTTGGTTTTGGCGGAGTCGCAGGTTTTGCTACCAAAACTATCTAATCATCTGTTTAAAATCTGTGTTTATGTTAACCAGCTGTCGCACCCTACGAACGAGAACCCTCACATGTCGAAATTTGTGCGAGCTAAGGACTACACTAACGAGGTCTAACCTTTTATGTGTTTCCTAACACGGAATACTTCCGAGTATTTTTCCTGAACAAGATGCTCACGAAATGCTCAAATCAATAAGATTTTATGGTTGTTCGGGTCGTTTTATCACCTGCACTATGTTACGTTCGAATATTCATTCAAAAATACTAACTATAAACTGATAACTGTGTTATTGATGCCTGGGCTCCAGAGTCATGGGACTAGAAAATAAAACGCGTTTTTTC
This sequence comes from Leptinotarsa undecemlineata, assembly GCA_015342065.1. Taxonomy (NCBI): domain Eukaryota; kingdom Metazoa; phylum Arthropoda; class Insecta; order Coleoptera; family Chrysomelidae; genus Leptinotarsa; species Leptinotarsa undecemlineata. The sequence goes on from WOGP01004737.1 coordinate 12,152, forward strand.
TTGTTCAAAATTGGCTTCATTCATCAACATAATTTTACCGGTGAGAATTTTTTTGAGGTCTGCGAACAGCCAGTAGTCGCTGGGAGCCAAATCTGGCGAATACGGTGGATGTAGGAGCGATTCGAAGTTTGATTCATGTAGTTTCGCTATAGTTTGCATCGACTTGTGACACGCAAATCCCAAAATACCGAGGTCATAATCTTTCCAGCCGACTGTTTCTTTGATATATTTACAATAATAATAATAATAAATTGAAAAGTACATGATAGTGCATATTCTATCAATACAATAACAAGAAAATTTCATAAGATAAAGTGCTTTTCATATACATATATTCATACACAAGTACCTATTTTTAAAGAATTAAGATTGAAATATAAAGGAAATAGGAAATTATGTAACTACATAAAAGTGGCAAAATACTCCAACAGTAAAAGGGTCATGTTAACAATGAGGGTCATGTTAACAATTAAAGAAATGAAAAAAATGGCAATATCGAATAATGACAAGAACGTTGATAAAAGAAGAAAAACATGTAACTTAAAATTCCTCAAGGGTGCAACAATTTTTTTCTATGAGGTCAGCTTTCAGTCTTGATTCAATAATAATAATAATAACAATAACAATAATTTCCAAACAGTTTTCCATTTACAGAGCAAAACTAACATACTTAAAGGATTAATACTATTTGATATAAAAAAATATAAATGACTTATAGGTACACACGATACTTATTTTTAATTTTACAAATACTGCAACAAAAAATATCGATTTTAGTAGAGAGCTTGTTCGCATTACGATACATCAGATTCATTGGTGATTTCAACATTAAGTATCCTTTTGCATAAAACAGCCGTAATGTGCCTAAAAGATATTCTTGGAACAAATATATCAATTTCTTATAATAGTACAGGACAATCCAATTTGCCATTCAAAAGCTTATATAGAAATAAAACAGATGCCTGATTTCTTCTTTTTCTAAGGCAACAAAGTCAAATCTGCATAGCAGATCAGGGTAATCACAGTTTCTTGGAGGATAAGTTCCGGTCATTCTGAAAGTAAGAAATTTTAAAAACTTCTTTTGGACTCTATCAATTGCTGATGTGTATTGCTGGTATATGGTTTTCCATATAATGGACCCATATTCTAGTTTTGGCCTCATCAGACTGAAATGCAGAGAGGTCAAGGTTAGCATATTATGAAAATTTTTGCAGTTCTTTATTATAAAACCGTATGCGCGGAAAGCTGAATTTATAATATGATTAATATGGTAGTTGAAAGTTAGTTGATGATCAAAATAGATTCCTAGATCCCTAATATTCTCAACTGTTTCCAATATAATGTTGTTGATGTGGTAAAGAAAATTTCAGTGTATTAAATTTTCTACTGAATGTAACAATTTTACATTTAGATATATTCAAATGAGGCAATTCTTGAGACACCAATTTTGTAAAAGACCAACCCCTTTTTGCATACTGTTACAATTATCTAAACTGTTTATAGATGTATGCAGTATCAAATCATCAACAAACATTAATTTATTGCAAGTTATTGAGTTGCACAAATCATTAATAAATGGTAAA
>WOGP01004738.1:0-13734 GCA_015342065.1 Leptinotarsa undecemlineata
TTGCATTATGTTCACAACACATGTGTTTTGAAGAATTCGTTTTCGGTGTCGGGTTAAATCGAACCATAAAAACAAATTTCATCCGCCATTTTGGAACCACCATCTTGATTTTTTGCATTGTAAAACAATTAATAATTTCCGAACCTGAAAACCACCACTTATCAATTTTGAATCAAATTGGACCATAATTGCAAATCTTGCCCGCCATTGTCAGACCGCCATCTTGTTTTTCCTTTAGAAAAACTCCATAATGCATTGTCACCGAATTCATGTCAAATTGGCTTGTGCATGAAGTATCATAATTTGGAATACGGACAGTTTTTTTCCCGCAAGAAGGCGCCAAAATTGACATAGCTGATATCCTCATGAAATTACTTTTTTAACGATGTGTCACACTTACTACTTTCCCAATTAAAATTGTTTGGCTGATAGTCATTGAGGGGTGGGGGAAGAGGTATGACATTTGAGGTTATGATAGGAAGATGTCCCCCTTGGATTACAAATTGACGTGTTTTTGCACTTTTTTCAGAATACATGTGTTTTGAAGATATTCGATTTGTTTCGTTTTCGGTGCCCCACTCTGTATATCCATTTTCTTCAGCCTCAGGTATGCTCAGTCGGAGCTTCATGTGAGCAATATTACGAAGAACATACGATTTGCGCTCTGTAATCTTAGCTCAAAACAAAAATAATGTGTTAACACAAACTGATATGCTGTAACACTGAACTTCAACAGTCTAATGTGTTGGGAATAGGAACATATCAAGCGCAACATTTCTCCGTGAGTAGGTAGCCAATTTGATATTCAACCACTTCTTTTTGCCTATATTTTCTGACAATAAATTCGACATTCTTACTGTCACTGTGATCAGAAATTTCATCCAGTTCTTCATCATGGTGAAGATATGGGACAAACAGCTGATGTTCTAGCATCTAAAAATCTAAATGGAAAGAAGGGACCAGTGTGCTGTCTTTGAGTACAATAATTGATAAGTTGTTGGAGTCCACATGAATGCCTGTGGAACACAACAGTAAAGGGAAGGAAATAATGCTGGAGAGCTCTGAAAAAAACGATCTGACATCACATCGAAGTTTAAATAATGAATCCTTATGTCATACGCTTCATGTCTTTTTATTGTGTCATTTCAAAGATTTGTGATATACAAATGGAACTCGGGTGTTGATATATGGATTGTGAGAGCCTATAAAATACTGGTGTATGTTTACCGGCCTATGTTTATTTGATAGTTATCAAGGTGAATTGTTCAAAGTGAGCGTAATCTCGAAATAACGCGTGAGTATAATGAATATGACAAAGTACAAAAATATAAATACTGAATGTAAGTGCCCTAAACACGTATCCCTGAGATACTCCGCCAAAAAGAATTTAAATTAATATTTGTTGCTGAAGCAGTTTGACAAGTAATAGCTGATGCAAGATGAAGTTGAAAACTTTAAACATGATGAGAAACTTGCCATCACTGTCCTCGTTCTTTTCAAAAATATAATTGGTTTTTATGTGTTCAGTAAATAAATAAACATTCTTACATTTGGTTCTGGTAACGGTTTCGATGGCTGTTACCGCAAGAACTTCTAATTCATGTGTACAAGTAGGTATGCAATCAATCTTACTTTAGTAAGGATATGTTTTTATTGGTCTCAGGAAAATGAGAACCAATTAATTTATTTTTGTGATATGTTATTTGAGGGGTCAATTATTTTGTGATGAATTATTAAATCATTATTCAATAATTGAGTTTATTTCTCCAACGCATATTTGTGATTGAAAATGCTGCCAGTCGAGAATATTGGTACACGTGGCTTCTCAAAGAAGTGTCCAGACGTGTCCTTTCCAAAATGCCAAAGAGATTTCCAATTTGTAAAATTTTAAATTTGAATCAATTCAATAGGGATTTTATTTTTTCAAGTTTTGATTTCTACCACAAGAAGCTTTATTAATCTCGATGGTCCTGATTAACTTCAATATGAATAGATATTGTAAATATACTAGCGGTCGGTTCGACGTGTGTGGTTTGTTCACTCACTCAAATCGACCGCCGTGTTGGTCGGTGGTTGAAGCTCCAGGCTGAACGATCGATTTTCACTTGCTATTGTCCAACCCATGTTAGGAATCATACGTCAACATCTAAGACCTCGTCAATTCTTGACTCGCACTAGTTTCGCCATCTGAGGGTTGTTGTTCGTAGGGGTGCGACAACTGATTAACGGAAAACCAGATAGAGAGAACAAAAACTTGTGAGAAACCCAGTGAAAAATACTAGCTACGGTACGTAACTTCAGAGGGTGATTCGTTAGGTCGTTTTAAGAAATAAAGTTTTTATGAACATGTGTCCGGAGTAGCTTCGTTTCTGAGATACAGGGCGTTGAAGTTTGAAAAAAAAACGAAATTTATAAAATATCATGTAGGTATATATACTTGAAGTAATAAGACGCTTATTTAGTCCGAACTAGATTGAAATTATTAGGTCCAGTGGTGTTTCAGTGGGCACCAGAGCCAACAATATTGAGAAAAAAAGAACGCCACTGACTTTTTTGTAGTTTTAAATTTTTTTAGATTAAGCAACTAAAAATACAACTTTTTTGTCGCTTGTGTTTTCTTCAAATCAAGCTTTGTTTTCGAGAAAAAAATCACTAAAAACTTTCCATGAACAACATAAAATAAAAACTAAAAGTAAATAATGAACAATTTTGACCCAAAAGTAAATAAGTAAAATGTCAAGCTTCTGATCAAATACACGACTACAATCGATTTGTCATTGATTGTCTGACACGTTCAGAAATACCAGGAGTATTTTCTTTATGACATTGCAATTGTCAATTATTCGGTTTCTCATGTCATTCACATCTAGTAGATACAGAAGTTTTATAAACAAGAGCCTTCGGATGCCCCCATGAATAGAAATCTAGAGGATTTATATCAAGACTGCGAGCTCGTCAATTCTGCACGTTTAATCCATCGATTAGGGTAGGAGCTTCTTCTATCGTATCAAGTATAGCTTCTTCTAGTTCGGGCATTTTTACAGTTTTTGGTCTTTCACCACCTGCATTTTCATTAAAACTCCCATATGATCTTGCATGTAGCGTTCTAAATGTTTTAGCACATGGATTTAATATGACTGGAGTTTTATCCCAACACCAAATCGTTATTTTCAATACCTTGAAACGTGTTTCAATCAACAAGTGATCATCTTTAGGAGAAAGAATAAACGAAATCTACATACAATGTCTTTATTCATACCATAGATACCTTTGCTAGGTACCTGCGTCTTGATTGTCTAAAAATTTATTTTACGATATTGCCTTATCTACTAGTGAATCTGATAACTAAAAATACTTATTTCGACAAGCTATATAGCAAACTATTAGGTATTGGTGCATCATCGTTATTCATAATATTATTTTGTTGACTCATTTCTAGGCTCTCATAGGCATCTAGATGCATGTTGTTGTTTAACTTGTCTAACTAATTTTAATGAACCCTATATAATTGTTTCCTTGCAAAACATGATTGGCGACTGCTGATTTTTCTGGTCTGCCGTATTTTAGGTTGTGCTAAGTGTTCGTAAACGGTTCGGTAGTGTATGACTTGTTTTAAATAACTCCTTCATACCTTGAAAATCTGAGATATATTTATCTAGGTATTTGTCGTTTCTAAAAGACAAGATTTTGATTATTCTCAACCTAAACCTTTTCTTTCTTATAATATCCTCTACAATACCCCTCGAGAAATCGCTACTAAGTGCTATTTCCTGTACTGTCTCTTTTGTATAGGTACCTCTCACGTGTGAGAGGAAACATCAAATAACGATGCACTAGGAAATTTAACCCAGCACGTTTGTGCTATCTACAGTGATGTTCACATCACTGATAGTTGACAACTCTGATTTTCACTGATATGACAACACTATCAGTGTCAGCTGGTCTCCAAAGCAGGTGTTCATGATATGCAAAGTGGCTTAATTTTGTTTCTCAAAAACGAAGCTAGATATGAAGAAAGCATAAGCGATAAAAAAGTTATCCTTTTCAGTTGATAAATCTACAAAACAACAAGTCACTGGCGTCCTTTTTTTCACAATAGTGTTTGCTGTGGTGTCCACTGAGATTCCACTGGTCCTAATAATTTCAACCCATTTAGGGTTAAATAAGCGCCTCATTACTTTAAATAACTGTAGCAAAATTTCAGCCAAATCGGTGTAAGGATAATTATGATATTTTATAAATACCATTTTTTTTTTAACTTCAACGCCCTGTATCTCAGAAACGAAGCAACTCCGGATATATGTTCATCAAACCTTTTTTCTTGAAACGACCTAACGAATCACCCTCTGAAGTTTCGTACCATAGTTATGAAACACCCTGTATATTAGAATAAATTCAACTGAACTACTTAATTAGTCGTTTGTTCTCGAACTGATATTAAGTAGTGGATCTTTTATTCGAAGCTCATTCTGGGTGAGAGTAACAGTTTTGAAAAAAATATTTCTTTAAACCTTTTGCTTTTATTGAAAGCAAAAGTCATCTTAAACTTTTACAAAGAGGATTTCATGCCTGAAGTTAATTTTTGTCAAGGATTAGGTCGGTTTTTCTAGTGTTTTTTCATTTCCATCTAGTTAATTTAATTCGATTTATATAAATCATCGATTCAAAACTGATCGACAACCAGATTGTTACCTGTTGTTACTATTATGCAACCCACAATACGCATAAACGGTATATAAGTTGCATATACTCATAACGGTCGGGAATTCTGATCGATATAAATTGGATGGTGTTATACTGTTGTATAAAAATCGACTTCATTCTTCGAAAATTGTCAAACAGAAAATCTCGAGTCTATAGAGAGAATTATGAGTAGTCTCGAAAATGTATTCTATAGATTGATTTGAAAAAGGAATTTTTATACCATGACCTTTACCGGTAGTAAATATTCTAGTCCAGAATGTTATTGGAGTTCTATGATAACACCAAACCGTTATTTTCAACACCTCGACACGTGTTTATATCACCAGGTGGTTATCTTCAAGAGGAAATTCAAACTACCTCTTGAAAATGATCACTTGGTGATTGAAACACGTGTCGAGGTGTTACAAATAAGTTTTACCTTCCCCTTGACGATGATCATTTGGTGATGGAAACACGTGTCAATGTGTTGAAATAATATCACTACACCAAAGGTTTCAGAACAGTGCACCACAAGTATTCTAGTCCTGGTTGCTGCGAAAAACATATATCAAACATGTTGTGTACGTTAAAAAGTGAGACCTCGTTAATTATTTTTTAATGACAAAACACAAGCACTACAGGAAAATCCTTGAAGCGCTTTAACAGTGGTGTCTGTGCGAAAGTAGCGATTAACGTTGGATTTGAATCGCTGGACATTGAATTCATTTGGAAACCCAGTTCTTCAACTGAAAGAGTTTTTAAACAGTGAAGTTCGAGGTATATTGAGTTGAGCTCACGCAAGTTCCGACATTCGTAGCGGGCGAAAGGTGGTTAACAGTAAAACAGATTTTTTAACAGATTTTTTGCACATCGTTCGTACGGAGGAAAAGAAAACCTATTTATTCTGATTGAAATAAAAAAAAGTTAGAACATTTTAATCATATTGGAGAGAAACACTAAAAAACACAGATTTTGAATGTATAAAGTATATGTTTGCTATTTCCAATATGATAAAAATATGTCGTTTGTTTCTTGAATTACACAGTTCAGGAAACATTTGAAAAAATAATATTTTTACAGTATCAATATTATCAATATCTTTGTGAATAAAATGTAAAACTGTAACGTCTACCGTAGAAGAATCCAAAAACAATTACTTTTCTCAATCACTAAAACTGCACCACCCTTCTCGACGCGCATTTCACAAACGGGGTTAGTGCCTTCAGGAGATAAGGAAGAGAATTTGTCGTCATCTTTTCGAAACCATTTCATTCTAGTATTTCTATTATCGAATAACGATTTGATAACAATTTTTTTTTCTAATATTGAGGGGATCAAAATTCGAAAAGAATTTCCCAGATTTTCCAAATTAAAAATTATATATTTCACTTAATATGTATTTTTCCTTAAATAGATCTTTTTGGAAATATAGGGTTGTATACCTAGCGGTTCGAAAGTTATGAAACAATTGTTGTTTCATCATGAAATAAACTCGAAAGATATCAATAGAATTTGAGGTGATAACCCTGTTAGTCAATAATATGAGAAACTACACGGTGTCTTCATCAGTTGGACTAGTGGTGCACCACCAGACTGGGGGCCCAAGTCTCCTAAGATGACAGTGACCTGTGAGTGAGCCTATTGGATAACATAGGTTATCTTTGTTGTAATCAGATGATTGTTTGGGAACATATTTTGAAGGATGTACGCATACCTTTAAATAGGACAATCCTGGTAAATTTTGTGTTCATTTGGTAAAGCATCAAGCGATGTCAATGACAGGTTTTGATTCGATGAAACTGCTTGCAGCGGCTTCCCTTGTGAGGAAGTCAGCAGCTTCATTTATTCCCAGTTCAGTGTGTCCAGGAGTCCAAACCAGCGACAATTTATCCGGTCTTGCAATCGAGGAGAGCCATTTTTGGTTGTTGTTGATGTATAGGTCCCCAGGCAGGTTCATCTTTCTGTACTGAGACTATCTACTCCTACATCAGAATATGAGAGTGTTTTGATCCAACTGTGAAGCACCAGTCATCTGCTATCTGGAAGATCCAATCCCATCTACTTTGGACTAAGACTTAAGACAAATCATTGTTGACAATTGAAGGCACTGAGTCAAAGGTCACACTCAGAATGCCTTTACTGTCATTGTCAACCAGTTGCCTGCTATGCCACGCATAAGCGTGTTTTGTGCAGATGACAAAATACACACATCTGCATGTTGTTCATCTAGCCTCTCTCTCCAAAAAGATGTGGAGAGGAGGTAGATCTAAAAGGCTGTTGACGCTATGGTGCTGATGGTATCGTAGAAAGTTAGGCAAGGCTGACTCTGCACACCACAGAGATACGTTTGAGCCGTTTGTTGTAAAGCTTTTGGCCACGTGATCATTATTCTAACAAATATTCACCTGGATTCTAAGCCCCAAAATTTTCCAAAATCCTTAAAATTTTTTATAGGTGTTTTCGTTTAATACGTATCTGAGCATCGGTTGAATCATTTTGTTTGGGAAACGTTTGATAATGCAGCTCTGTTGTCTCAGTTACACGTATATCTGCTCTTTATTTGGTATTTACAAGATCGATGAAGAATATGATTGGTTAGCTTCGAGATCAACATTAGAACCAGACAATTTTGAGTTGTCAAGTGTCATATTTGAAGGAATCGATTAAATTTCAGATTTTTTGTAAAATTATTAACTTTTGGTGATATTTTTGACTCTTGTTTATTATCACATACCATTTTTAAAATAATAATAATAGGTATTCATTTCGCTTGTTGAAAAGTAAGGAATATATAGTAAATATAAAATATTCTCATACAGAAACAAATAGAAAGTCAATTATGAGCAATAAAAAACACCTATACGAGTATAAACATATAGTTATAAACTAGGTGAAGGGTTTAAAGGGCTAGTAAAGAGCAGTTCGATGAGAGCAAGTTGTCAGTATAGCTGTATCCCTTGTAGGGTATGAATGATTTTGTCTGTTCGAAATTTTCCCATATCCTTGTACACAATGATACATAATTTGTACATATAGAAACCCCCGCCAATATAAAGGTTAAGTTGATTTGCTGAACAGAATGAAATAAAATATATTTTGCTTCGTTGATTCTCGGATCACGTGGTATCAGATCTGTATCTGCTCGCTCGGTTTCAGATTTTCAAAAGCGAACGAACACATTTCATATATTTCTTATTAGTCGGTGGGCTATGCTTGAAGATTGACAGAAAACAAAAGAAATGCACTTTAAACGTTCAAGCCACTCTCGAATATACCTACACAGTAGGTTGAATGGACTGACGCCCTTCGTGGTATTAGCCAGGGGAGCAGTTGTTTTTAATAGGCGTCAGTCCATTCAACCTACTATGTAGGTATATTTGAGACTGGCTTGAAGTTTGAAGTTCATTTCATTACATTTGTTCACTGCCAGTCTTCAAGCATAGCCCACTGACTAATAAGACAGTTTTTCTTGCTTATTCAGAGGAATCGGGCAAATTTCGGATATGCAGTTGGTTAGTACTTCGTCTACTAGATGGAGTGACATTTTATTGTTCGCTCCAAGGCCGTTTTTGCTTGGTCCTAATTGGCAAAGGTTCTACCGGTGGAAAAGTTATCGAAGTGCTTGGAAAGATGGTAGTCGGTTGGCGAGAAGTCTGGGAAGTATGGTGGGAGAGGCAGAATTTAGACGCTCTGTTTGTTAAATTTTCGGACTGTGATTCGTGAAACATGCGGATGGGCGTTGGCATGGAGCAGAATCAGACCTTTCAGAATCGAAACGAAATTTTATAGTTATAAGTTGAAGGAAGGCAAAAAATTAAACATTGGAAAAAAAGAATATTCTAATAAATAAAAAAAAAAATTCTAGTAAATTGTGAGGAGTTTATTCACCGGCATGACTATCAAGGTTTCACTATCCAACTATTTCAAGCGCACCATCAGGAACCTTTTGTTGTGGTCTGTTTGCCGCGTCTATTATTGAGTTCAGTAGGGAACTTGGGGTCATGTTGAGCGTGACCAAGATGCCACAAAACACTGGCAACATTCGTACATGTTCCTAAAGTCCTGTCACCGGTTATACAAGTAAAATTATTTCAACCTGAAACTCTTCATTTCCTTCCCTGATAATCTATCGTAAGGCGAGGAAAGTTTGAAATCAGGTTTCCATTCATACGGATCCATTGACCATTTCTCAGATGAAGATTTTCCACTCGTGCCTGGACGACATTTACCCCTTGTGATTTTCGTAGCAATTCTTATGCCAGCTGAGCATTTGCACCTCTTATTGAGACTGGGGGATGGTAGCTGTTGATGAGTGAACCAGCGATTCGATATAGATCGCTAAGATTGTGGACGTGTGGCATTTTGATCGTTTTAGTAAAAAACTCGAACATACTTCTCAAATATTTCTTGCTTCAACTATCCATCTATTTTTCGTCACTAATCAAGATTTATTTACTTCCTCAGTGAAAAGCTGTTGTCGCCCTCGTGGAACAATCGCGGTCATTTCATATTGTATGCCAAGATTATTGAGTAAGGGTGTGGCATCTCGATAACCCCGACCCAAAACAGAAATGATACCATCTTCAAACCATCCTTTCATGTCTTTTAGGTTACTTTCAAACTGATTCTCCAAAATTTTTGCGTCATTGTTGCGAACATCTGAGAAATAAGGTTCTTGAATACTCAGTATATATCCATCTGGGGCTACAATCAATATTAGTTTCACCAGATAATGTCCTTTGAATCAGAAAAATAATTGGCGCAGTATCCTTAAATTACTTTTAATAATATATTTAATAATAAATAACTTTTATTTATGGCGGCGTAATAAACCGTCGATGTAAACGACGTCCTTCGGGTTGTCTGTGGGGTTGGGTTATATACTGATGGAACAAATCTTTGCATCAAAGACTACAGAAACACATGACATTCAAACGGCAAAACTTTTTAAACAACTTTGCTCAACTTTGCCTAAATAGCCTTACCTTCGTGGGAAAGGACGGTAAATCATCCAGATTCCTCTCGTGAAATAGACATATTGAAAAACCGTCCATTTCGCGGTGATCGAGAACAAGAAATGATAATCAATTGGTAAAAAAAGTTCTTATTACTATATTTTCTGTTCATGACAGATGAACAATGAGTTGCCTCACATTTTTCCGGGAAGAACATTCCAAAGATTTCAATTTTATCAGTATGTCACTTATTGAATGCCTAAGTTTTGGAATTCTCCCGAAAGTTTGAAATTAATATTAATCTCCTACTCTATTTTCCATCCCTTCATAATATTTTGTTTCCTAATATGACCCCGACATTATCCTTCTGATAATAACATTCCGCGACCTCTCCTCTCGCATTTCTCATTCTTTATTATTGAAATCTTGGAAACTCAATATATTATTCATTTCATCGCGGACTATTTCTAGATCACGTGCTTTGCGAAGAGCGGCGGTGGCTTTTCCTTCAGATTATTCTCACATTCTCCGTTCCTTTTCGAATGAAAAGTGTCAACTCTTGCCGTTCTTAAAATACAATTTGGCTCGTATATCACCGACAGCCAAATTGGAATAAGAACGTGTGTAATAATTCATGAAAATGTTCGTGAAAACTCTTCTGAAAAGCCATTACATTTTGATAGTGAATTTCCTTTTCGACTGTTTCCGTTCCGCCTCGATAAGGATCGCGTTTTCCCGGGTCTTCAATATTTCAGTTGGCTGTGGAACCCACGAGCGATGCGATGCATTTTCACGAAAAATACCCTCTAAAATACATCGCTGAGTACGACGGAAACTATTTTCGCGTTTTCGAATTTTTTTCTTGAACTGAAAAGACTCGATTGAATTCGATAAAAATATCTAAAAATATTTTGAAAGGCAGATAGTTGATTTATCATACAAGTAAGATTGAAAATCGGTGGCTACGAACAATTTCTCGGAAATCGTAACATGTTAAAGATATCGGTCTCTATGAATTTTTCGCATAATGTGTTCTAGACTTGATATATTGGAAAACTATTTCGTGTAAACGATTGACACAACAAACTGTGGACTGCCAAATATTCGTTTTCTTTATGTATGGTAAACCATGTTTTATAGGTAAGTGTTTGATAATTTTGTAAATTGACATTACCGCTTGCATCCTTATGGTTCTAATACAAAATCGAGTGAAGAATGAATGAAAAAATACACACGTGTATGGGACATCTGGGACTCTTTGTTAGGACAAATCGGAAGTATAGATAAGTTTTTTGGTGAATTCTTTGTTTTTTCTGATGAGTTATTGTGTTGAGCAGACGATCGCAATTTCACCTTATTGAAATTTCTGTGCATTTGTTGTTTATATGAGAATACTGTTACAGGCAACTTGTAGTTGTATGAAATTAATGAAATTTCATTCATATTTTCTGTGGCTTATAATGATATCCTATATGGACATTTTCGAACTTACTTACACAATAAACTAAAAATGACTCATTACATTCGCCAATATATACCATTCAGGTACTTGATTGAGTCCCTGAATTTACAGATCACAATACGGACTTGCCAATTTAAAAACCGGAGAGTAAATTAAATCGATTTGATCATTTAACAGGTAGCAACCGCATTGTTTATGCTTGTAAATTTCTAAAGATTCTAAATAATTGAGTTTGCAACCCTTCCTTGCATAGTGCAGAATTTCCGTATCGTTCAGATTCGGAAACTTGTGGTTGCATGCCAAGGAATGGTTTGAAAATGTCGAATCATTTTTTCCCAGTCTGAAGGACCTTTCATGTTCAGCATACCGTTTTTGGAAATTTCGTCCGCATTGTCCCACATAAACACTTTTACACTCCGGACACTTAAGCTTATAAACTCCAGATTTTTCTAACTTGTCGAACTTATCTTTCTTTCGATGAAAACAAGATCATTATTTCTTATTTTTTGTTGTATAGTTTTTATTATGCCGGTTTCTCAACTGTTTAATAAAGAGAATGGATGGTTCTGAATTACTTCATTTATCTTGTATGCCCCTATATCTCTATTATCTATCTATTTCAATGCAATAGCTGTAACTGTTATCAACGTATCCAAACTATTTTTATCAATTGTTGTTGGTGTATATTTCGGCCCCTTGGACATTGTTGAAATTTCTTCTTTGTTAAATTCTACTTTGGTTAAGTTAATGATTCTTTCGCTGAACTGGATATCTGGTTCTACTGATTTGCTGTGTATATGTTGTTGTTTCTGTGTTAGTGCCCTGTTAGTGCCATAAGTTTCTTGAGTTGAATATGATACTTCCGGTATATGGAATCACTAATTGTAAACCTAACTTGGTCATAAAAAATGTCAAATTCTATCTGGTGAAGTTCATAAGCTAGTTCCGAGTGTAATTCTTCAAATAATGTTGTAGGATATTCTTTTTAGAGAACAGTGTCCTGCACTCTTCTTTTAGCCAGGTCACTCGTGCTTTCATTGTCGCCTTCTCCGCTGCTGATGTTTTTGTCCTGGTCCTGATGTTAATGTATTTCCGGGTAATTTTTCTCCTCAGGCATTCTTGGTTGAACTATAAATTCTGCGATGTTTGATGGTACTTCATTTTTAGTTTAAAGTAGTATGTGGCTTGTCTAGCTGTACTTGCTTCTTTCAATAAATTGATAGATGTAGCCGTTACTACGTGGTAGGAGATCATAATGAAAAGAGAAATGAGAAATTAAAAGTGGTATAAAACATAGAAATTTTCATTTCTCTTTTCATTTTAGTGTTGAATGTTTTGTTTGATCATTTACACACAAATTATTTTTTATTCTAGTATTATACTGGTGGATTTGATTATTAAAAATTACAAATTTGTCAAAATGTGAGGGTAGAAGGTTATGTAACATTTTGTAAATATAAATCATCGTCAAAATAATCCTCATTGCGCGAATCTGTAGTTTCATCAGTCTGGATCAGTCTGCATTTTTCAATGTTTTTTGATTTTCAAGCATTCTAAAAGACTGGGTTTTATATTTTTATATTTCAAATGTAATACTTACATCATAATAAAAAATATTCTTGATTGTAATGTATGAGAATTTAAAAAATTGAATCCTTTAGAATGCTTGACCATCAACAGATTCACAAATTCAGAATAACTCCTCATTAAACTTGTATGGTCAAACAACTGTTGCGTTTTTTTAAACTATCATATTAAAGTTCCACCATAAAATTAAACCTCTCCAACTCAAAGAAGTGAGTGTAATAAAGTATACATATCATTATAATTCTTTGTGTGGCTACTAAGTTAGTCAAATTCAGAAAAAAATATTGAGCTTTTACTCTATAGTATTGCTCAAAGTACATTTAGCAAAAAATGACTATTAATCAGTATAAGACTCCAATAAAATATATGAACTATATATTACAAAAACATAGGGATCTTGTGTAACAAATTGAAAGTTGAAATTTTTTCATAGTAAGTGTAAATCCTAAAAGCTAATTCAACCTAGGACATTTCATTAACAGCTGAATACTCTCAAGTAAAGCAAACAAAGTTTAATCAAAATCTCGTTTATTTATAGGTATTATATCAGTTTGCAAAGATTGATGTACACTATCAGATTTGTAGCAATTACGTAAGTGTTTGTTTGCCATTCATTATGGCTGGGCTGGCTTGTTTTGGGCATAGTGAAAAACCTATCGCCCTTTTGTGAACTCTCAAGGGGAAATCTTGAAATAAAGTAATTTGATACCTAATCTGGAAAGAATCTTGAAAGAATCTATAAAAGGTATACAATTCAAAAGATCATCCATCATGTATGCTGCTTTAAACGAGTCGCAGTGTGTGTGGTGATATCATGAAATAAATTGTTTTTAAAGTGGTTAAATATCCGATTTTTAATTTAAATTTGGTATCAGATTACTTGGGAAATTGCAGTGATTCTAAGTGACGATAATACATCACTAGATGTTTAATAATTCCCTTTTTTCAACTGATAATTGCAGGAATTTGATGGTCTAAAAACTAAAACCAGCTGTTAAAAACAGATCCACAAAAACTATCCATTGTTTGATTAGTGAGTGCTATCTT
>WOGP01004739.1:0-13734 GCA_015342065.1 Leptinotarsa undecemlineata
TAGAAACATTTCATACAAATGAAAAAATACAGGGTGTTCCATTTGAAAAAGTTGAATTATGTCTATTTGAAAATGACCGGTTGACCGGTTTCACCGAGCACCCTATATATTGTTTCCGAAAGTTGAGATTCTCGAAATTATTACAGTGATGTTGACTAAAAAAATCCACGACGTATTCATATACTGGGTTTTTCATTCAAAAAAATATAACTTTGGTTGGCCACGCCCGGCTGAATCACCCAGTAAGCGGGAAAATAATTTTATAAGATAATATTTATCGATATGACTTCACAAAAATCAAGTAGTTCGAAAAATTATTTCCTCTGATAGCAATGGACTGAGGGAAACTTGTTGATTCGCCCTGTATATGATATTTTTCACGCACTGAAATCAATTCGCAGTTGAAACACCCAGTGTAGGAAAAAACTTGATATTCTTACTAGAATTCTGAAGAACCACTCCATACCTTTTATTTCTGAACATTATTTAAATATTCATTGTGTAAATAATCCAATTATAACCTCAAGGACAATCTCGTTGGTGAATTACGCCTAATGTTGATTCTAATAAATGAATAATAACGAACACAACTGAGGTTACTCACCTGAATATCGTTGAGAGCATGCGAGATCTTTTGGATATTGAAATGCAATCCAGCAAGTGTAGAAACGGGCTCATCTGTAAACTTAGTCCTCGATAACACAGATTTCACTTTGTCAAGAGTCTGGCAGTAGTCTTTCCAAATTTCAGCGTCCTGCTCCATTTGAGCCTTTTGCGACTTGGCCGAATTCAGCGTGTTCTTCAACATCTGAGTATGCTGCTGTTGTTCTCTGCTCAATTCTTCTTGTTCGTTGGGCGTCAGGCTCGGCCATATTTTGTCTGCAGCTTGCTGGATCGTCTGAGAAACCAACTCTTTGATATTAGCTTCGGTCATGAAGAAGATCTTGTGCTCTTCAAGATCCTGCAAGATATTCTCGAAATCGACACCGTTCTTGTGCGATGCTAGGCGAATCTCTGCTTCCTTCACCCAGTCGAAGAGCTTTTGCTTTAAAGCTGAATACTCATTTCTCAGAGTCTTATTAGAATTTAAATACCTCTGGCGCTCTTCCAATTCTCTTGGCAATGAAGTTAAGAGTGAATTGGCCTCTTGTAGTTGTTCCTGCAAAGAACCTGGTACGCTGTCGTCATGCCTAGTCACATCCTGTATTTTTCTAATCTTGTCCAGGTAGACATTGACCTTCTCTGAGAGCTCGTGGTGATTTTTCAACTCATTATCAACGCTATTCACATCTCTACTCAGTAGAGGGCGGGATCTCACGGCGGCTTCATTATCATGGAGCCAGTCGAGAATTTCTTCCAATTCTGTGGCGATCTTCCTATGTTCTGCTGCGGTATTCTCATGCTCCTGTCTCTGTTTCTCCACAGCCCTCCTGAGATTCTGTAGAGACTGTTTGAGAGACTGGATCTGTTCCGTTATAGTGTTTCGATCTTGAGCGGATCCATCAGCAGCAATTTGCTGTCCTTTATCAGCAGCTGAGGCCAGAAGAGCCTCACATTCTTGTATTTTTATAATCACATCGTCGTACTTTTTGATTTTCTCTTCGATGGTTCCACCTGATTTCTCAATGTCACGTATTATCTCGGTATATTTTGTGATGAAAGTCATGATTTCTGTAATCAGAGATAAGTATTGTTCCCTGAGAAGAAGCAGTTGTCGGAGTTTAGCGATTTGGTCTTCTATAGACTTGATGAGATCATCTTGTAAATTCACGACACTCTGTAGTTCGGGGGCATTTGCTCCAGGGACACTGCCCAACTTAGCCTTGTTATCCTTGAGATCTCTCAAGATTCTTTCGTAAGTCGAAAGAACGTGCTGGACATCTTCTACTTTTGGACCAAGAGGTTTGTTCAGTTCCTGTATTTGGATCTGAATATCTTGTATCACGCGTTTGCTTTCTTCTATGCGTGCCTGGGCCTCTTTGAGTTCCTTGATGTTCTGTTTCAGAGCATTTGTTCTGTCGTCGATGATAGCTGTGATTCTGGTGTGTCTGTCTCGTAAGCTATTCAAGGTGTCATTCAACGTCAGCTTATCGGATTCGCTGATTGTTGGTAAAATTGCTTTAGCTTGCTCTGCGATTTTCTCTATATCGCCTTGGATCTTCTTTGCATCTTTTTGGAGTTGTTGGTACTTCGCCAGTTGTTCTTCGAGAACTTCAAGACTGGCTGCTCGAATATCTGAAGAGGTGGCAACTTCGGCTTCTTTGAGCCAGTTAATGCATTCTTCAATATCGCTTTCAAATTGTCTCCTTCCTTGGAGCAGTTCTCGTAAGGAATTTATTTTCTGTGTCGATTCCTGTTTCAGGTTATCATATTCTTCTTTGACTTCATCTAATAAGTGTTGCAAGCCTTCTCGATCGCTTTCATTACATTCTTTCAAAACGCTGTTACCCAGTTTGAGAAAATCATTCAGATCTCCGTCGCTAAATTCTTTGATATCAGCTTCGTACTTCATATACTGGGCGATTTCGCGATCTACCTGATTTGCTTGAAGGGGTAGGTATCCGGAAAGTTTCCTGACTTCAGCATTCTTAGCTTTGAGCCATGCTTTCACTCTTTCCAAATTGATTTCAAGGTTTCTCCTAGTGTTCGCGGCAGCCGTGACTCGTTCTACTTCGGATTTTATTTTCTCTACCAGCTGTTCTTGTTCATTCTCCAAGCTATTTAAAGAATTCTGCAGCTGACTAAACTCTGACGGTTCGAGCTCATTGCTCATATTAGTTATTCGCCTAAGTAAAGTTTCTTTGAGAATCAGTTTATTTGCAGCCTCTTTCAAAAGGTCAGACAAAGAATTGATTTTGTCTTCAGCTTTTCGACTTTCAAAACCTAGTGGCTCAGGTCTCTGCAGGCTTACCAATTTTTCTCTCAGCCAGTCTCTTGCAGTCTCGATTTCATTCCTGGTATCTTCAATTCCTTTTCTGGTACTCTCCAGCACCTGCAACTTGCGTTGAAGTCTTTTTGAGATATCATTGTATCTCCTTTCAATAGATTTAGTTTGTTCTTCGACTTGTTGGGAATCGAGATTATTGACTAATTCGATAACTTGGCTAGCTAATCTCTTGACTTCGTCTAGTCTCTTCGGTCCTTGGTCGTCAAATTCTGCTTTAACGTCAGTTATTGCAGTCTGTTTCTGCTGGCAGTTCAAACCGGATCCTTTATCTATGACTTCAATCCTCTTAACTAAATTATCGAACCAGTTATTGATCACTTGCACATGCTGTCTAAATTCGTCGATAGTTTCAAGATCTACTCTCTTAGTTGCAACGAGAGAGGTGAGCTCCTTCTCTAGTTTATCAAGCATATTTTCGAGTTCCTCGTTCTCATCACCAACAGCTCCCAGTTCGGTAACTAGATGGTTTCTGCGGATGCCAATTGAGGATAAAACATCGTTCATGTTATTGAGATCTTGTTTGGCAGCATCAGCCCTCAGTTTAACTGGACGTTTCTTCCAATCGTTTATCAATGCCTCTTGGGCCACAATCCACTTCTTGAGCTCATGTCTTTGTTTTTCTTTCTCTTCAAACTCGGCAACAGATGTTGTCAAGTCGCTGAGATGAGATTGCACCTAAAAAATTATTGCATTATTTCTCAACTCTATTGGTCGAGGAAAATGTATTTTTTTGTTCTGTATAGGAGTTGTAATAGATGGGTATGAGCAAGTAGGTGTGACATGATTACAGTTTGCCAAGAAAGGGATGTTCTACTGTGAAATAAGAGAGATAAGATTATTTTCAGAATCTGGCAATAATTTGTGGAATATATAAACTTTGTGTATTCACATGCGTTTATGAAGAAAGTCAAAAAGTTTGGTAATATTGCTCACGTACAGTTTTAGTCATTTCCAATACCATTTCATTTTTGGATTATCACTGAGCTGAAGTAATATATGAATGGTAATTATTTTTTCATTTTCTGTATGGATAATTCAGAAAATAATCTTAAAAGTGATTGGAAAGAAAGTGAAATCATATGAAGCATTTCACATAATTCATTCTATAGATTGAAAACTTCAATTCAGTTTCATGGACTCTTCTCCGATGTTAATTAACAAGGTGGTTTTTATTTATTCAACCAGAATCATGTGGAATCGCAGGTAGTTGCAAAAATGAACAATGTTTTTTTTTTCAAAAAATAATTGGGAAAGGTGAAAAAATAGTACATATATAAATATTTGACTGTAACTGAATCAATTCATAAAGATGTTAACCTTTCACCTACCTTTAATCATGCGGAATAAATACCTTACAATGAAGGCGAAGATCAGATTTTGAAATGATGGTGACAAGTTAAAATATGCACAAAAAGATTGGTAGTTAATGAAGAAGGAAAAAAATAATAAGTTTTTAGAAGAAATGAACACAAAATGTTACAAATTAAAAAATGAGACAAAAAGAAACTGGGAAATTTTGTTGATATTGAGTTCTTACAAATCTTATGATTGTGTTTGGAATACTCAACAAATAATAAACCGGTTTGATGAGTGTCAATGAAAGTGGTGTTTACTGAATATTCTCAAAAAAGCATTCATGAATGTTACCTTATTTTTTCACTCACCCTCATGAAAAATAAAAAAAATATTGTTGCAAATATTATATTCATCATAAAATATACTAGAATTATAAATAATTATGTAACTTTTCATAATTTATGTGCTACTGAATTGAAACTGAAAACTAAATAACCAAATATAGGCAAAATTTAAATTTTTGGCTTTCATAACCTATAATATTAAACAATATCCTAAATATAGACAAACACCGTCACAGGCAAACCAAGCTGCAACTACAGTGCAATGTTAAATGATAAAGAAACCAGCGAAACCTACCTTATCGACCAGTGTGTTCATTTTACCAATATAACCACGCGACGTTAGTTGTTCCAAAAGCAATTTCAGTTTGTGGTGTTCTGAAGTTGAGGACTCCTCGTGCTTCTATGTGCAAAGCAAAAAATACGTGCAGTGAAATAATAAAACAAAAAAAAACAATCAATTAACGCACACAACTACGAGAACTGTTATTTTAATTAAGGCCGGCCGAACACGATAAGATATACCTGATCTTATCGTATATGGCCGATCCAAAACCGTTCATCCTCTTACCTGATCGATCAGATCTTCGAGACGCGCCCTACATTCGAGTTCTTTGAT
The DNA here is from genome assembly GCA_015342065.1 of Leptinotarsa undecemlineata. Classification (NCBI taxonomy): domain Eukaryota; kingdom Metazoa; phylum Arthropoda; class Insecta; order Coleoptera; family Chrysomelidae; genus Leptinotarsa; species Leptinotarsa undecemlineata. Next base: position 5,204 of record WOGP01004739.1, read on the forward strand.
GGGCACGGGTGGAGGGAGAGTGTCTCTGGGGCTGCTTGGCCGACTTATCGAAGCTGTGGCAGCTTCGCAAGCTTGTACAGCGAGTCCCAAACGTGATTTTTCGTTTTGAAGTTTATTATGAAGCACCTGAGATTCAATTTTGAATTATTAGAAATCAGTCTATCTTCAAAATGGTGAATATAAGTGGGTAATGAAGAATTTGGACGTGGGAAAATGTCTCCAAGAAAAACAAAGCATGGTCATTGAAGGGAGCAGGTCTGGAATATGTACATCAGTTATGGAACAGGTAGGTACATCAGATATGGAATAGGTATATCAGACCCGCAACATGTTTGGCACACAGAGATGAAAAAAGATTTGTGCATGCAGTTACTCAAGTGCGTGAGGTATTCCGAAATTGCGTTTATTTTTGTGATACAAATAAACATAACCTCCTGCCTATGTTTTATATTTGATATATGTACAAAACAAATATCAACCAGAAGAACAGTCAAAAAACTATTGAAACATTGAAATATCGAATATTTTGCCAATTCCATACTTCAATTCAACGGTCTCAGCTATAACATTGAACTAAAAACACTGTAGAAACAATTAAAGCTTACCTTCGCTGTTTCAAGCTGACTCTGTGCTGTTTTCAAATTCTCAATCGGTTTCTCAATCTCCTTCGCCACTATCGGTTCGTATTCATCTAGGTTCTCCATGATACTCTCCAAAGTATTCTCGTATTCCTTGAATTTTGCCAGAGAATCAAGCAATCTGTTTTTGATTTGTATTGCAGTTTGCAAGAGAGAGTTGTAGCTATCCTGTACGTTATCCAATTGTTTCTCGATCGTATCTTTAATCGCCGGTTTGAATTCAACATATTTTTTGATTTGCCCATGACCACAATCTTTCACGTCGTCTAGAGTGGTTTGGTATTTCTGAATCTCGTTTAGGAGAATCTCGTGCTGCACTAGTTGTTCTTCAGTCTGTTCTCGGTTGGTGATATACAGAGAATTGTGTGCCATGAGCTGAAAGGAGACTTGCAATAGCCATTTCTCCGTATCTTGCAACTTTTGGTAATAGTAGTTATGGTCCTCCAGTTCTTTTTCCACAGACTTTATCAGGGCATTACATATATCTCTTAACTTAGCATGCCTTGTTTCCAATTGCCAAACTCCTTCCATCACTGCAGGCTGTTGTGCCCACGAACTGAGTTCTTCTGCTACGGCAGCAATTCTAACCAACTCTCCTTGCTTATTCTCTATCTCGGTATGCAAATTTCTGTACCGCTCCAGCTGTGTCTTTATTTCGCTGAGTTCTCCCAATGTTGATGCCTTCACTTCAAGATTCTTTTCTGTTGGGGTTAACCAAGATTCGAACTTCTTCCTACTATTATTGAATTCCTCCCAGCGTGCCAAGCTGGCCTTGAGTTGAGCTTGAATGGACTTCACATCCATATTGACTTGGTCCCAGCTATTCCTCAGTGTTGTCATATCGTCTCTTATTGCTTCTTGTTTTTCTGACGGCGCTGTATTGATGGCTTTCGAAAAAGCGTCTTGCAGGTTAGACAGCAATTGTTGTCCCTCTCCCATATTGGAAGAGAAGTTCTTGACCACGGTGAGGTTCTCCTTGAGTTTACCTTCGTCGTTTTCCCCTACGCACTTCTGTATAGTATTATGAGCTCTTTGCAGCCACTCCTCCAGTTCGGCTTTGATCTTCAGGAACTCTGTTTGGTCATTAAGGTTCTTCTCTATCTTGGATACTAAGCTTTGAGCGTTAGTCAGTAGATGTGTGTATTCAGTTTGCAGTTGAACAGTTTTGTCTCTCACCCGGCCAACAGCGCTTAGTTCTATGAGAGTTTCACAAGCGTCTGTAAGAGTTTCCATTTGTGGCTTGAGTTCCACAATTTCTTTCAGCAATTTACTGCATCTCTCCAGATCTTCCGGTTTACTATTCTCTAGACCTTGTTCCTTTTCTACTTGTTTTTTATAATCTTCAATGAGCTCTTTGGTAGAGTCATAATTAGTTTGATAATCTTGCCAAGCTTCTCTGCACGACTTCAAGGATTTTTGAGTGTCGGTACAAATGAACTGCAAGCCCTCCCAGTCGATGTTTAACTGTTCAATTTCATTACGTATGATATCTTTGCCATCTTCACCGGTGGTTTTCATGACAACTATGCTAATCTCTATCGTTTTGTGAATTAGATCATCACCCTTAGTTAGCGATTCGACAATCTCAGAAATTTTGGCTTCTTTCTCAATTATTCTCTTCAACTCTTCATGGAGGTTTGAACAATTTTGTATCTTCATCTGCGATTCTCTGATCAACTCGTACGTTTTGTTATACAACGACTTGTACTGCTCATGTTGTTCAACTTGGAGTTCGAGTTCGGATACTGAGGATGATAGAATCTTCTTGAAGTTATCGTATCGTCGAATAGCACTTTCGTAATCTGGAGTTGATAAAGTGCTATCTTCGTTCAACTTGGACCTGAGTTTCTCCGCCAAGTCGCTATGTAAATCGAGTTCCTTCTGAACAGACTTATATTTCTCCAGTTTAGCTCTTTTCTCTCCGAGTTCGTTGAGAAAACCTTCATCGAAATGAACTTGTTGCTCTTGATCATGCAACCATTCTATCAGCTGCTTGTACAATTTATCGATTTCTTCGAGCTCGTTGGCTCTAGCTTGTAATTTGTTTCTAGCTTCCAGAACGTCGTTCAAAAGTTTTTCCATATCTACTTTGAGATTTTCTGTATCCTCTCTGATTTTTGCAGCTCCAGATTGTTCAGTATTCATGCTTACACGTTCTTTGAGCTCCTGAATGTATCGCAGTTTATTCTGTCCTTGTTCTAGTGATGTTCTGATATTCTTCACCACCTGTAATCTGTTATTTATTTCTGTTAAAGATCCGTGAACTTCCATACAACCAGCGAGCTTATCTCTGGTCCTGTCTATCCAGTCCTGGCATTCTTGATGCAAGGTGCTATGCTGTTGATGTTCTTGATAGTGCAGTTCTAGTCTTCTCATCACTTCTTTTGCCAACGATAAAATTGCATTGTATTTCGTGGAGATTTGAGTAATCGCATTACTTACTCTTGTATCAGCGCAAGTCTCCAAAAGAACTTGAGCCTTCATGTTGAGCTTGTCTAGTTCAGTTTGCCAGTCGAAAAGATTTTGTAACTGAAGTTGAAATTGCTCCAGTACAGCTCGCTTCTCCTCCAAGCTATTTTGAAGTTTATTGTAACTTTGCACCATCTTTTCAGTTTGGCCCAACCACTCCAATGCATCTTGGTACTGTTCTTCATACTCTGTCCATTTTACGATACCAACTTCCAATAATCCTTTGATATGATTCAGATTTTCGACGTAGTTATCAAAGTCTTCCTGTAGCAAGCCGACTTCTTCCTCGATTATTTCTTTATCCATATCGTCTGCAAATTGGATTGCCTTATCCGCTTGGTCGATTGCGGTTTCGAGTTTTTTCTGACCATCCGCAACTTCACTGGAGAGGACTTTCAGCTGCGAGAGCTTACTTCCTAAACTCTCTTTGTCTCCGGTAGGCTCTGAACATTTACCAAGTTTCTCTTTTGCTGCTCTTATCCACTGAACGAATTCATTGGCAGCATCGACAAAAGCTTGGTGTTGTTCGACTACTTCTTTCTGTTTATTGTACAATTCTTGAGCTTGCTTTGAAAGTATTTCGTACTTAGCAGATATTTCGGATGCTGGAGTAGCTTGCTTTAGGTCTTCAGCTTTGGAAGTCACAGACTGAATCATGGGTTCGAAAGACACGATATCTTGTACGATGCTTCCAGTTTCACGCAAAGTAGCTTTTCTCTCTCCAATAGGTAAACTGCTGAGGCCTCCTTTCTTCGTTTTGAGTATCTTTGGCTCAGTGACTTGCTGCAGCTTAGCTTCGCGGTCCGTTATCCATTGTTGAAGCTGGGTGTAAGAACTATCATAATCAGCCCATTGCAGGAGCGCTGTTTCCAAGTTTACTTTGGCAGTAGACATTTTCTTTGCGATCCTATCCCAATCCCCTTGGATTTCTTTCAATTCGTTGTTGATCGCCTCTCTTCCGTCTGATCGAGTGTTCCTTAGAACTTTCTCACCGCAGTTCACGGTAGCGTGGACCAAATTCTGTCCCTCTTCGCGTTTCTGAATGAGTTGCTGGATTTGATTGAGGTGTGACTGAAGGGTTTCCCTGCTGCTGTGGGATACAGCTTCTGAACAGTTCCGAATCAAATCACGAGCATTGTCAATCCAACTCCTGGTCTTCTCCAAGTTGTTGGTGTATTCTTTGTGTTGTTCGTAGTTCGTCTCAACTTTGTTCAAAACGTCCTTAGCTAGGTTGAGTTCGACTTGGTATCTCGAATTGAGTTGTTGGAGTTGATTATTAACATGTGTTTCCAGAGGCGATTTCAACAGAATACTCGCCGTCTTATTTAATTTTTCGATTTGGCTCTTACCATCGACGAGACGTTGCAAAATTTCTTGCACGTCTTTTACTTGCTTATTTTTCTCTTCCACCGTTGGCATTAGCGCTATTTTCTGGTTTTTGATCAGTATAGTAATTTGCTGAAGCCAATCGGAAACTTTTTCATACTCATCTTTATACTCACGCCAGTTGGCGAGGACGGCTTCTAGTTGTTCGCGTTGTTGCTTCAAGTCTTTGAACAACCTCTCGAAAGACTCTCTCAATGCCCTTATATCATTTTTGATGGACTCCTGTCCTTTAACACATGTATGGGGTAATACAACCTGAGCCGTGTGTTCCAAGTTTTCTAACAAAACTTCGCCTTGTGCTTGCTTATTTAGCAAGTGATCAAGAGGACCGGCGAGCATGTCGACTGTTAGTTTATCGCTCAAAGGTCTTTGAAGCTGAGGAACTTTCTCCTGTGCTCTGGTCATCCAAGCTTGTACTTCGTCATAAGCTTCCTTGTACGCCTTGTGGTCTTTGTAATGAGCTTCTCGCTCCAACAGCAGTTTCTGAAAAAAAAATAAAAATCATAAGTGTTGATAATTTCAAATAGTTTTTATTCACTTAGAAAATCTTCTGGGCAATGACGTCAAACCTTTCCAACATCGTTTGGGCTTCCACAGCAGCATCACCTCCTCTCTTACTCTGAAGAACTTCTGCAGCTTGCATTCTCAGGTTATCGACTTCAATTTTTTCGCATCGTACTTTCTCCTCCAAGGTCTTTATCCTGCCAAGCTGCGTTTTCTTCTCAGTGGCAGTACCTTGAAACTCTGATAGTTCATCATACTGGCTTTCTAGTCCTTCAATTGTTTTAACGAGAGCTTTTATTTCTTCTAGAAGCTCTACCCATTTCGTTAAAGAATCATCAAGCAGGCCTTTGGTTTCCACCATTGAACTTGCTAGACTGGACCATTCTTCTTGTAACTTGGCGAGGGTCTGATTGATTGCCTCATGTCCTTTTGGTGCGGTATTTGCTAGAACGTTCTGAGCTAGCTCTACCAAAGTTTGCATTTTTGAAAACCCTTCTTCTTTCTTCAGTAACAGTTCTTGAATGGTTTCTAGCTTGGCTTCCAGGTCTTTCTGTGAAGCACCATTTATTTCGGAACAGTAGGCCAATTTTTCTTTGATGTCATCCATCCAGTGAATGGTTTGTTCCACTTGGGAGTCAAAATCTTGATGACTGGTGACGTAGAGATGCCAGCGAGCAGTCAGATCTTTAATTTTCTGGCATATTTGCTGATATTTCACACCGAGTTCTGAAATTTGGGATGGTCTACCCATGACACCCTTATTGAGTTGCTGAGCACGTTCAGTGACTTGATCTATTTCTAGTTCTTTTGCTCGAATTTCTCCCTGAAGGGATTTGAGAGTTTCTAATTGGTCTTTCTTTTCAGATGCCGTAGCCTTGAGATCAACTGAATGCAGTTTGGTGTCGGTATTGCGTATCCACAGAAGACAGTTGTCTTTCAGAGATTCGTACTCATTCCAGTTGCCTAGTTTGCTTTCTATTTGCTTGATGGCGTTTTCAGTTGCAGCTACCAAACCGGCCCATTCTTGTTGGGAGTTTTCTATTTGAGAACGAATATTTGTCTGGCCGTAATCAATGGTACCTGGAATCACTTTATCTCCCAAAATTTTTATAGACATTATTCTGGATTCTTCGTCTGGTAGAGTTGCTTTCAAAGTCTGAAAAATAGGTAATGAAATTAATATCAAACGACTGAAACAAGATTTGGAATTGAAGGACAAATGACGTAAAACCAGAGATGTACGAAGGTTGAATGTATGATAAGAAAGGAACTTGATGTTTGGAATACTCTATAGAAAAACGAATTAGGTTTTCCTATATATTTTCCAAAACCAGACAAAAAATTTCAGTCCGAAAATTGTTGGTGCCAACATACTGATGAATAATTAGTTAAAAGCACCAAAATTTTGCTGAAAATGAAAAAAAAACGAAAACTATTTCAAATACTGTTTATTGAGTACCAAATCGACTCTAGTTTCTTTATTTCAGGTGATTTTGTGAATATTTGGTAAAAGAATGAATGAGAAAATTTTTCAAAAATGAAGAATACTTGGAAAAAATGTTGTTCTCTATTTTCTTGTACATTCTTTTAAAATAACTGCAGATGCAAAAAACTCGCCTTCAAGAATATTCCAGATACCGATTGGAAAAATAAATGTCTTCAAAACGAAACACACAAATAAATGAGGAAACATCGAAAACTCCAAATGAACATTAAAAATTTCAAAAATACAGAAAAATAAATGGAGATAGGTAAGTGAATAAGAAACAAAAAAGATAGCAAACTCTGGCAGTCAGGCTAATTATTGAAGAAATATTAGACTATCCCAACTATGATGGCGTACAACCATACTAGTAGAATTCTAGTATGAGTGAAACTATTTGTCTACAGTTTGATTAAATACTGCATCCATTAGGCGAAAGTTCCTAACATTCTGTAAATCACACTTTAGATGAACAGAAATGATAAACGACGATAGTAAACGAGAAGAGGAAAATATGAGTGAATATACTTGAAGTCTCAAATCGAACAATATATTTTATGAGTAAATTGATGGAAATCAAGGTATATCTAGTACTAGTTCCTATTACCGTCAGACCTTCGTCAAATCAGCAAAGTTGATATATGAATAAATTAAAAGAACACCTTACCTTAAGCCTTTCCAAATTGGACTGCAGACTGGTTCTCTCCAAATCTTTATCGCTCAACAAATCAACAGTATTACTAGTACCATCAATCCATTCATGTCCATCTAACACAGCTTTGCTGTATTCCTGGTGATTACTAACGATCGTCTCATATCGTTCAACGAAATTCTGCGCCCTTCTCAGAAGTTTATCATAGTGATCCGTTATATTTGTCAACTGACTGTTGATCTGGCTGTTACTCTCAGGCAAGCTCTCCACCTTATCTTTCAAATCCCTGAGATCTTGCTGGTGACCTAAGATGTCGCTCAACAAAACCCTGTAGGCTTGAAGCTGGTCTTTTTTCTCGTCCAGGGAAGCTTTCAATTCTATCTCCATCGGGAGTTTCTTCTCGGCTTCCCTGAGCCATTCTACTATTTTTGCTAGGCTTTCGTCGAATCCTGACCATCGAATCTGCTTAGCCTTGAGGTTGCGCTCGGTTTCATGAATTTCGTCGAAAAGAGATTCTAGACCTTTGCGGAGCTCTTGAAGTTGACCATTCAATATTTCTTTTCCTTCTATGGACGTGGACGGGTATAATTTTTCTCCAAATTCGATTGTGTTGTTGAGTAATGAAGTAGCACTGGCTTTTTGCGAAAGCAGTTCTTCGAGCACTTTGACTTGTTGTTCGAGAGAATCGCGCGAGCCGCTGCCAATGTCTTTCTTGCAGCTGTCAAATCTGAAATAAATCGACAAATGATTCATTAGTAGCGATTGCTTCGTCATACATCGTATCTTGAGTGATGGTGATGTTATGATATCATTTCCGCTGGCAATAATTATACTCTAACAGTAGAAATATTCGCCCATGAAGAGATTTTTATCATCAAAGTACCAGAATTTAATAAAAAAAATTAAAATTTTACCAGAAGGGCGTGCTTTTGTAGATGGAAATTTAGTCCTTTAGAAATTTCTAGAGCAATCTAGAACATTGAAAAGAATTCGGGAGCATTTCACGGAACATTTTTTAATGTTGGGTAATGTTCGGGAATAGTCTGTAAGGTTCAGTATATTAGGGTATATAATATAGTGAAATATATATATATATATATATATATATATATATATATATACGGGTGTGCAGTCGGAGACAAGAAAAATGAGAACTCTTTTTTCTGTTCAAGCTTTCGAGACTTTATTGACTCTTCTTCAGGAACTGAAAGTTGAGGTTATGTATATGAAGCAAGCACGAGAAGAATTGTTTTCTTAAAGCACTTTGAAAATGTGATGATTCATGAACACTCATGATACTGGATCACTGGTTACAACTGAGTTGACTTGGACATGTCCCTTTCACAAGATGTATAAAAATTTTATTTTACAACAATCTAATGTTATTAGTGCCATCCAC
>WOGP01004740.1:0-13733 GCA_015342065.1 Leptinotarsa undecemlineata
TATATATATTGGATAAGTTTGAAAATAAAATGTTCTTATAGGACGAAATTGCAGTAACGTTAGTTACAAATAAAAGTGGTAAAAGCATAGAGAGTTCAATTTCTTTTTTCTTCATTATGATTTCCTACCACGTAGTAACGGCGACATCCATCAATTAATTGACTAATTAATCATCATCTTCATCACGAGTGAGTCTCTGTAATCAGCTGTGATGCCGTCATGGCAACAGAATTTAGAGTGGGGACGGAGTAAGAAAGTAATAGATAGAGAAAAAGTGAATAGAGAATGGAGGAACAGAAACTCGGAGAGGGAAATATAGGTATCACACAGCTGCATGCATTAAACTTTATCGACAAATTTTTGTTATTTCCTTCAAAATAAAAAAAATTTTGCTACACTCGAGAATGTCAAAATGACGTTATTTTTTTACAACTTTACTGCCCTCCTTTTTCTTTACGTCACTCTCAAATTGTCAGATTACGGGAATATACACTTTTTAGCAGGTAATTAAGTTACCCTACCTTAATCTGACGCGCTTGAGAATTTCTGGTGATCAATTTTTATTTACTAATCTGATCATTTATCCCTCACAGGCGGCCTTTTATATGAGGCTCATATTTGGTGGAGGTACTTCACCAGGTACAAGGTATCCCCCTGTATATTAATCTCCCGCGCTTTAGTAAATCCCGAAATCCCTGCTTGGGCTCACCTATTATCATATTCCAGCTGTTGCTATCGACTTCGTTTACGAGGACTTAAAATTTTTCCCATATTTTCTAGCAGAAAACTCTCCTCATGTTCTCATAAAAGTCGCTTTTCAAACTATCAATATAGTTGACCAAAGTTTCAGCATATCAACTGAAGTGTATTTTTAGATTTTTTTTTATTCTTCAAATTGACATAACTATTTTATTCATGAACCGATTGAAATGAACTAGACACGAAATGTTAAGTGAAACTGACCACAATACATTGATGAAAACCGAGTCCAATCAGAAACGCTATTTTTGAGATTAACGCACAGAATCATTTTTGACAAAATTTCTTAGAGCTAGAGTGAAATTTTGGATCATTTTGATTACTATAAGTATTCATGATTATATTTTTTTGTATCAGCTACATTTTCTTCCAACTTCAAAAATTGTACATACATCATAAATCGAGCAAATTTGGTTTCTTCGGATCCAATTCGCAATTTCAATTCTTGAACGAATTTTGTCTCCTAAATTCTAAAAATGTATTCAAGAATTCAGTGGATACAATATTGAATGGAATTGTTTTTCGGTAAGTATGCTTTGGAAAATCATTAGTTGATAATGCTTTTTAAACTAAAATTTTGTGCAGGTTATTGCAACTTATTTATTTATTTATTTATTTATTTACGGACTTGCCATTATACAATAAACACATAAATAGAGGGATTGAAAAAATAAACAATTGAATAATGATATAGAATACCATGAAAGAAAAAAAATCAATTAATTATTAATAATAATAATCAGCAGTTCCTTCATAGTAGGTCAGTACGCTTAACTTGATTTTTAAAAGAGTTAAAGGATGAGTCAAACAAATCAATATAGCTACTGTTCTTATTTGCTAACCTAAGCATTCTAGTGATGGTTTCATTCAGGCCATAGCTAGTAGGATGATAAGGAACTTTAAACAACTCCGACACTCTGGTTCTTCTTGAATTTACATTGAAATGAATCATTCGTGTTAGAAATGGACAGTTCATATCACCATTTATAACTTTATGAAGAAGTCTTAGATCAATTTCAGCTCGGCGGTGCTCCAAAGTAGATAAATTCAAAAGATGCAGAATGTCTGAGTAATCATAGTCGGACCTCAGATAACCGAGCTTAAATGCACATGATCTCAGAAATTTGTTTTGTACTTTCTCAATCATAGATATTTCTGTCTGATATAGAGGACTCCATATCACGCAATTATTTTCCAAGACCGAGCGTACCAAGAAACGGTACAGTGTTTTAAAGGTATTCATAGGAAATGTATCTGTAGATCGTTGAAGAAATCCCATTAATTTGAGTGATTTAGATGTAATGTGATCAATATGACCTTTAAAGGTTACTTTGCTATCAAGCAACACTCCCAAGTCCCGAACGCTGTTAGTCAACGTTAGATTAATGTTTTTGATTTCATATGGAGATACAATATGTTCCACAGCTCTTGAAAATGTTATTTAATAACATTTATCCATATTTGAATGAAGCATATTGTCATCACACCATCGAGATAATTTATTTAAATCTATCTATAACAGTTCTGCATCAAAAAAGTTATCTACAAGCCTGTAAAGTTTGAGATCATCTGCAAACATTGAATAATAGCTGTGGCGTATGACATCGTTCACAAAAAATATGAAAATTATTAGACCTATATGCGATCCTTGAGGAACACCAGACGTTACATGAATTTGTGATAATATGGAACCAGCATATTTAAAATACCTACTGAATCGTATTATCCAAATAACTCTTCAATCGTTTTGACATGTTACCATTGGGAAGAGAATAGAAAACCTTGTTTAAAGATCATCATAGCACCAATCAAATTCGTTGTGAAAGAAAATATAGTTTAATAAACAGATGAAGAAGTTGAATCATTTGGATGCTTCGATTAGATTCGAATACGTTGTTCACTAGCAATAGAATGTCAATAGAAAATTTTACATCATTACAGATTTGTAAAGGGCGGGATATTCATTAACTTCTTGAACCAGTGGGGATTTTCAGTAAACCAGTATCTCATGGGAGGTGACCCATCCCACGCACCGTTTCTGATGGTTCCGCAAACCAATGTCGAGCAGAGCGTTCATTGATACTATCATTTCCAAATGCCTGCTTGATTTTTGGTCGATTTCGCAAATTAAAATTCAGAAAAAAATGAACAATATCAATGTGAAAGGTACAAAATTTCCTATCGATCAGTGTACACTACGACCCACAGTAGAATATATATTTATTGAAATGTGAAGCTACAAGAACAGATGACATTAAAACGGATAACACTTTTGAATCAACCTTATAGAAAAACAATTTTCAGTTTCTTTATCTGAGGTATCGGAGTTGAAAAATTTATGTCCTCAATCGATGTATCAGAAAAGTATATCGGACGACTAGAATGATCTATTAGTCATGGAGTCCTAGTTTATCAAGTTCGACGAACTTTCAAAACGAACAGGCACTATCGATTATGAATTGAGGTGAAATTAGTTTAGCTTTATTTGACGAGTTTTATGATTTAAACATCTAATCAAATGATCTCAAAATGTAAGAATGGATGACAATATTCACCAACTGATTGCATATCATTATCTCATGTTGTGTTTGAATTATCTCTCCTGGTTATGTGATGAAAATCCGGTTGAGTGTGAATCGTATGCGATTTATATATAACATATTATAATAATAGAAAAATTCATTGAGGAAATTAATAAAAGGAATGAGATTAGTTTCTGTAATACTTTAAAATGATCAAAATTATTAACTGATTTTCCTTCAGCTGATACTGGACAGACAGTGTAAGAATTGATACGCTGTCAGAGATTCAGTAGTATTTTCTTCATTCTAATGGATATTACTTCAACAAATTTTATACGTTTGTTATTGTAGAAAACAAGCAATGAGTTGTTATGTGTTTTTAAATATTACAAAGTAACCTTTCATGATGAAATAAAGTAAAATTATACGTATAGTACCCACATCCACCAAAGTGATATATTTTTTTCAACCACCATATTTCAATCAGAAAGTTATTTATATAGGAGTATTTTATGAAATTGCCGTAACTATAGAAACTCCAGAACTATTTTTTCGTGAAAAAAAAATAATGTTTCGAAAGGAAAAGTTAAAATCAATGTTGAAAACCTTGCCGAATATTTGTAATAATAAAGAAAGACATTTTGGTTCATTTTGAAAATATGGAAAATATAAATTAAACTTTCGTTAGCAAATAGAAAACTGTTTTTAAAAATATCATAGTAGATCTGGTGTGCCTTAAACGTGGTCATGCACAGACATCAATTTGTTGATGAGAAAACCAACCCATCTCCCAATTATCTAGTAGCTCAGGTATTCCACAGTACTCTCACATATAGGTTCGTATTAGTTGCGGAATTGGCCGTAGTGGTTGTGTGCCCGACTCACGATCTCGAAGGCCGTGGTTTCGATTCCCGTCTCGACCAGATATTTTTCTTGAGATAATTTATCTGGTTGAAGCTGGGATGATTCTGCAATTACAATTAGAAATTACACTTCAAAAGCTTAGCCAGCACAAGTTTCTCAACTTTTGAGAGTTGTCGTTCGTATGGGGGCGACAGCTGATTAACGGAAAAACAGATTTTTGTAAACAGATTATTTTTATAATCTTCCAGTAAACCTTTGGACAAGCAGAAGAAAAGATCGACAGATATAACTAATCAAAAATTGTGATAAACTATATAGATGTATGTGCTGATTCAGATGACCGGTTTCTAAATATTAAAAGATTCAAACAAATGGTGTCTATAATATTTACACATGTTAAATAAGTTATAACTATAACTAGTTTAGATCAACTGAAGATATGTACATTCACTACTACACAAATATATTTAATATAGACACTGCAGTGAACAATTCTATTTAATCCGGTCAATCTAGACATTGGAAGGTACATGAATTTACAATGAGCTGCAAACGCGTGTAATTGTTCAAAACACAGTTGAAAATAAGATTTTGAAATTCTGAATGATTGCGATGCCTGGAAAAAAATTTATTCAAAGTCAAAGGTCAAAAATCTCGAAGAAAATTGGTTTTGTCGCGGTTTTCAGGAAAACGATAAGTTTTATCATGAAATAACCTCAGACAAAAATTCCTTAGAAAAAATGTATCGATACTTTTTTTCTCAGAGCCACCGTTTCTGAGATACAACCAGTCAAAAAGTTGTAATCGTCATTATATGCACAAGTTTCCACGCACCTATGAGGTAGTGTATTTAGCGCGTTTTTTTAACGTGGTTCCCCCGGTAGGTCTATTCCACATGTCTGTTGTGATTCTTCCAAATTGAAAACTTGCATAATAAAATATATTAGGAAGGGTTGGAAATTATAAAAACGATTGAAATTTAAAAAATGTAAAAATTTATTCATCTGAGTCATAACCTTCAAATACTTCTTATCGTTATTCTTCTTCGGCTTCTTCTTCTTCTCAATCTTCTTCTTCTTGATGTTCATCCTAGGAATAGGTAAACCGCGTCAATAGTGATGTATCGCATGTTTCCTCGTTGGTATCAAATGAATCCTCCACTATTGGTGATTCAGCATTAGAACATGACTGGCCTTGATAATGTGTACATGCCAAAGAATACAACATTCCAACTTTTTACAATCACAATTTTTACAGTTGCAAAAAATTGTGTTCAGCAGTTTTTCCGGCGCAAGTGGGAGTAAAGTTTGAAAAGGTTCTAATGCATTGTCGACCAACTTCCAACCCCAGTCTTTTGGGTCTAGCTGATAACCAAGCCACACTTGAACTTGATGATATACCCGGAAAAGATGTTGATGAGCAGCAAGTGAGGTTTATGCAAGTGAGCATTATTTTAGTGAGCACACGAATATAAGAAATATTGAATTTAAATGTAATACCACATATATTTTTTTCTTGTGACATGTAACTTGTTAACGGCGTCTTTATTTTATTAGATTTCTAGTAAATTCCCTACCGGCTGCCAATAAAAATGTTTTCGATTTTTTTTGCTGGCCAGTTCGGCTCTGTCCACTTACCAAAGAATCATATTCACTCATCATCACTTGAAATAATGGTGAATGCTACCGGATGCCCAAATTCTTCAACCGCGACTTCGCCAGATTTGAAAATTCAATCTGAAAACGCAAGTCTGACAATGAGATTAAAAAGAAATTATATGAGTAGAAGAATAATTGAAGCAAACGATTTCAAAGGATATATCTTGATTACCAATTTCATAATTGCAAACCGAATTCAATAAAAGAGAGCAATCTATTTGATCACTGATAAATAATCCCGAGTTAATCTATTGATTTCTAAACATTCGAAAAGGTTGATATCTTTCTCTTCCAAATGCAAGACGTTGATATCGTGATTGAACTGGTGCCTCTTGATGAAGAACTTTGTACCCTATACATTGATGCTATTCTTTTTTCCTGATTTCAATTTTTTCCTTTTTTCAGCTCCTTACTACAAATTTGAAAAATTTGAAAATTTTGTTTTGATTATCTCCTGCTTTATTTTCAAAGGGAATGTAAAACAAATAGCACTTTGCCAAAGTCACTTTTTAAGGACTATACGATAACGTAAACAAAATTTTTCAGCGACGTTTAGTCTTATAGAAAACATCATCAACTTTGTACATTTATATGGGCCGAAACTAAAGTTTTCCCATGTTTACGACTCCATTTTTCATTGTGAATACAGCAACGTATGACACATTATCATTACATAACCATTTCTTGCGCAAAATGAAGTAAGTTTATTAGTCTTATTTATAACAAATTTCAACTTACCACTTGCAGGAATGTTTGCGTTGTTCAATACTAAGATTAGTCGCAATATCAAAAGTTTAGTATGTAAAATGTAATTGTAATGTAATATCAAGGAGCTAATATATATGTTGTTGGTTATATGAAATAAACAGAAACTTATAACAAGTGTTCAAATAACCCGCCGTTTTTTTTTTAAGCTCGTCTCTCAGACGAATTTAAAACTTGAGTTAACATATTCAGAAAAATATTGTTAAAGGATGCAGTAACCAATCTTGGCAAATCTTCTTCATTTTGATAATTACACACTTGATTTTTTATATATCAAAGAAAAAATCTAGTGGGGTTAAGTCTTGGGACCTTGCAGGGTGGAATGTATCACTATGAGTACCAATCCACTGTACCAAGAAGCGACGGTTCAAATAATCACAAACAATTTTAGCGTTATGTGCTGGAGCACCATCTTGTTGAAACCAGCAGCTATGAGTTACCGCTAAAGGCAAATTATCTAGAGAGTTTTCCAAATCATTTACTAATAAATGTTCCTATCAGTCAGTGGGCAGTGGCAGTGGCAGTAAACATTTAAAGTTCATTTCTTTAGATTTACTGATGTAAATTGTTTTTGTACAATTACATTCATACCGAAATCCCACCTCACATGTTAAAATCGAAACGATGTTGATGTCTGGATATTTTGTGTACCCGCGGATTTTATTGTAACCGATAATGAACATTCAGTCTGTTGAAAATGCCATTGTTGGTGATCTTAGTTTCATCAGACCAAAATATTTTGAAAGGGAAATTTTTATCATTTTGGCATTTTATGATACACCATTCGCCTTGCATCGTCATCTGGTATGAGTCCGTGACAGATCCTAAATGTATATATGGATTATATTTATTTTTCCTTTTAATGCAGTGAGCGGTGGATTTGGCTTCTCCGGTATTATGTTCAATGGTGTGATTGGTTATCTCAGGATGTTCAAAAATGGCCTGTAACACATTACGCTGACTTTCTTCATTACATCGCTTTTGTCGAGAAACCACAAGTTTTTTAAATGATCCGTATTATTTCAAATTGAGAAGTAAACGTCTGAATATTGATTTACCAAGTTGTCGCCTCTCTGTACACACGTTCAGCATCAACACAATTTTTTTGGCACAAAACGTAACATGACAACATATCAAATTTTCCACTATTCTAAAAGTAGGGACGATATGTTAGAAATTCTACCAAGAGGTAAAATCTTCATCTTGAAGATGAAGATGATCACTTGGTGATCGAAACACGTGACGAGGAGTTTGGTGTTGGGAAAGAACTTCAGTAATATTCATAACAACAGAACAATTTGTGTAATTTTTCCAGTGCATAATATGTAAAATTGAAGAAAAACAGGTTAAGCAATCACTTTTCATTTCACGCGAGAAATGGTTATGAAATCATATTGTGTGATACGTTGCTGTATTCACAATGAAAAATTGGGTTGTATACAGGGTATATTTTAGTTTCGGCCCCTATAAAAATACAAAGTTGATGGTGTTTTCTGAAAGAAGAAACGTCGCAGAAAAATTCTGCTTGCGTCGTCCTTTAGTCCTCAACATGTGGCCATAGCAAAGTGCTATTCCATTTGAAATTAAAGCTAGGAGAAAATAATGAAATTCTCAAATTTCGGTTTTTCTCGGATTTCTCCGAATCTACTCGAAATATTAAAAGCTTCTAAAAGGCACATTATTGAGCACATGAATGCGCTACTTTTCTCTCATCCAAACGACCCCGTATCACTTACCGTTTCCGATATTCTCATGCTGTTCAAGCCTATCTTGGACACAGTGCATATATAGAGTGACTATATTTTTGGTCCGAACTCCTGATAGTAAGTGTTATGGAATTCTAGGTTAAGAAAAATTCACATATTTCAGTCAATCACACCCACCTTTTCCTCACATACAGACATATTATTTGAAAACGTCAAGGTATTTTTAATATAAATCATTAATATCACCTGTTTATCTTTTTCTAAAGACAAATCCATAATGTTATCATGAAAGCAGTTACTTACCTTTGACCATCGTCGTTGAAAGCCCAGTCTCCGAGAATCAAATCCCTGAATCGGTATCTTGGTGGTAGAGGTAACGGGGTAACACACTCCATTTCTTTGTCACGTCCCAAGAGTGCCATACTCCCGCCCTCATCGGAAGGTTCGTTCTCCAGGTTTTTCAAGCCCCTACGGGCTGTTCTGAAATCAAAATTCAAATCAAGCATTTGGAATTTTCAATGAGCAGTATATGGGAAATCATGAGAGGTGATTATTCAAAGTCAATTTAATTAATCTTTGATGCAATAAAGGTGTCATATCTCGGGTTATACTTGCATGTATATAAAAATTTTTATAGAAAGTGCGGCAGATACTGAAAGCATCTTGATGTGTCATGTCTTCTAGTTATGATATGACGTACTAATACTATTTTTTTATTATATTAAATGGAAGGTTTTATAATATTGCTCAGCTTCAAATGCTCTTGCGTTTGCGGAGAGAAGGGCGCGGTTTGACTTTCAATTTTCAAAGGAATTCAATTAGTAGTATTGGAAAGGAAGTGTTTTGATTAACTGATCTCATTTGGATGTCATCTATAATGAATTACAGAAATTATATACTCAGTTTTCGATACTCTTCACTGTAGATTTTTACTTACACGGGAGGCACCTCAATAAAACAATCCAATGAAATGATGAATGAACTTTACTTCGTTGTTTTGACATAATCAAAAAAATATGAGGGGCAAAAGAATTGAAAAAAGCTTTGCCCCTGGCATAAACTAAAGCAGCTGGATTCCATCCAGAAAAGAGCCATCCATCTGAATGGAAACACAAACTTCACTTGCAACCTTGATAGTCTGGAAAAAAGGTTGGAGATTTATCTCTTCTATAGATACTGCTGAAGATATAATCTTCAGCGATTCAAATCCAATGTGCATCACTACTTTTGTATAGGCACCGCCCTCAGAGCGTCTCAAAGATTTTCTTGAAGTCTTTTTTCGTTTCCGAAACCTGTATTCACTATAAAAATTTCGCCTCAAACTGTTTTAATTTTTTTCGAGCAAGTGAAAAATTTGACAGTTACTTGTAGAGCTGCGAAAATTTAACTTCACCTTTTACTATAATTTTATATATGTGCTTAGAACTTAATATTAGGAATTTTTTGTGTTTGTAATAAGAAAGACGTTTATTATTATCAAGAATGAAATGTCCAGATATTACACATACCGCATGTTTGTAACATTCAATTCTGTTGAGGTTCATTATAGGTATAATTTAAGACCAACTTTTATAACCACTATAACCTACCTTGGTATTTAAGTAATTACATGTCCTGTTTTGATATTGATTTGAATATTCTAACAGAATGATGTAAATAATAAACCTACTAATTTGAGTGAGAGTTTATTCATTACTGTCAGTCGCAAATGAGAATATAAAAGAATACTTAGTTTTTCTAATGCTAACCTGACCACAAATACAGAGTGGTTCAGCTATACATATATAACACCTATCCCTTTAATATTATACAATTAAATGAACAAAACAAATACACAATTAATAGCCAAAACGTTCTGGAGGTTTAATTTGGCGTATTCTTCTTAATGAACGATTATTATGATCAAAATCGTCACTTTCGTTACCTTTACCGCCACCATCACGACTTATATTACTGTTTTCACTCACCTTATCATTACTATCTACATGTATAATATTTACATTATTTACAAGTAAGTCTGAACGAGGAATGATATCGATGTTAGACGTTACTGATGTATTCACAGGTGTAAAATCATTTTTAATTTGATTTAAATAACGTTTCCATATAATTCCTTCATTTGTTTCAATTTTGAAAGTTCGTTAACCAAGAACATCTATAATGATACCTCGACACCACTTATCAGCATTATGTCTAAAATGCGAACCCAAACTCTATCGTTTACCTCGAACTTTTTCCTTTTTCTTCCCTTGAAATTATTAATTGGAATGTTTTGTTTCCTATTGACTGTATTTTTTACAGACGGCAAACATAAATCGAATCTACATCTCAATTTACGTCCTAACAACAATTTTGCTGGTGTTTCACCTGTTTGAGGAGTATTTCTGTAATGGAACAGAAATTCATTTATTATTGAATTCAAATCAATATTATTGCTATCATGTTTCGCTTTCAAAATTGCGTTTTTCATGATTTTGACTGCACTCTGCGCTTGTCTGTTAGTTGCAGGATGGTAAGGAGCATCTGTAATGTGTTCAACACCGCTGACTCCAAGAAAACTTTGAAAATTTTCAGACAAAAAGGTTGTGGCATTATCAGTACAAAGTTGAAAAGGTAACCCAAATCTTGCGAAAAGTTCCCTAAAAGTTTTGATTGTAGTGGAAGCTGTAATATTACCCACTTCAAAACATTCAATCCACTTGGACGTAGCATCTTCTATGACTAAAAAATTTATACCACCAACTAGGCCGAAGAAATCAGCATGAAGACTGGTCCAGGGTTCTTTAGGCCAGTTTCAAGTAACTAGAACTGATTTTGGAGGATTACTTCTATAAATTTTACATGCATCACAGGTTTTTGTAATTAATTCGATTTGATTGTCTATTGAAGGCCACCAAAAGTATGAACCTGCTAAACCCTTCATTTTTACAATCCCCATGTGTGAACTATGAAGTTCTTTCAAAATACTTTCTCTATACTGAAGTGGTACACATCAAACAATTTTGTTCGATGGAGATCTCATTCTTTCTAATAAAAAACGGAATAAATTCTTTCGAGGGGCATTTATCTGGCCAACTATTTCGCACATGAAAAGACATTTTGCTTAGAATGGGATCAACTACTGTACTGTGTCTAATATTTTTAAAATCTAATTTGAAATATGATTATTCCAAGTACTGCAAATAAGAGATATTCGAAAGGATATCATCCTGTTTTTCACATTTCATAGTAGGCAGTCTGACAAAAAATCTGCTGTATTATTCGTAGATTTCACATATCGAATCTCATATTCAAAACTTGACAAGATATGTGCCCACCTTTGCAGGCGGTTTGCAGCAAATACTGGAAGGCCCTTCTTATCACCAAATATTGTCAAAAGTGGTTCATGATCTGTGAAAAGAAGAAACTTTTTACCGTATAAATATTGAAAAAACTTTTTCAAACCGAAAATGATTGCCGCCGTTTTCTTTTCTATTTGCGAGTATTTTATTTCTGTAGAATTTAGCAAACGTGAGGCAAATCGTGAGGTATTATTATTACTATAAATGTGACTGATTGTTGCACCGAGAGCAAATTGGGATGCATCAACTGTCAATTTGACAGTTCGATCTGAATCAAAATGAGCCAAAATCGGAGCAGACATGAGCATTTTTTTTTGCCTTTTCAAATGCAATATGGCATTCATTCGACCAAACCCATTTAGATTATTTCTTTAATAAACTGTACATTGGCCTAAGTATATCAGAAATATTTTGTAAAAATTTGCAATAGAAATTTAAAGTACCCAGGAAAGATTTGAGTTCAGTTATATTTTTTGGAATTGGAATCAACTTAATTGCTAATATTCGTTCCTCAGAGGTATGGAGACCCTCTTTATTAATCACGTGACCCAAATAGGTTACAGATTCTTGAAATAAAGAAGACTTCTCCCTCTTCACTTTTAATCCGCATTCTTGTAACCGATACAAGACTTTATCTAAACGTTCTTGATCATTTCTTCCAGTTACGAGGATGTCGTCCAAAAAGCAAACAACTCCCGGCATATTCTGGAACATTTGATCCATTATTTTCTGGAAAATAGAAGGAGCGCTAACAATACCATAAGGAAGACGGGTATATGAAAAAATTCTCTTATGTGTAGTTATAGTTACCAGTTTCTGAGAAACTTCAGACAAAAGTACTTGTTGATAAGCCTCACTTGAATCTATTTTCGAAAACTTCTCACCACCCTCCAATTGCGAAAATAAATACTCTATGCGCGGTAAAGGAAAGTGCTGAATGTCCAAATGAGGATTTCAAGTGATTTTGAAGTCGCCACACAGTCTCAATTCTCCATTTGATTTGAGAATCGGCACAATAGGAGTTGCCCATTCCGAGAATTCAATAGTAACCAAAACATTATTTTCAACTAATCTATCAATTTCCTTTTCAATTTTCAACTTCAAGACAAATGGTACAGGTCAGGCTTTACAAAATTTTGGAACGATACCCTCTTTCAAACTTAAATTTACTGAAAATGTATTGAAAGTTCCTAGATTATTCTCAAAAATTTCATGATATTTTTCAAGTAGGGTTTCAATTTCATTAGGAATTTGCACAAATTTTTTGTCTCTATTGTTACTTTCAACAAATTGTAATTTACATATTTCAAAATTCAACATATTCAATCCATTACGACCAATAAGATAAGTTTTAAGAACTTAAGAGCTATCTTCAAATATAACATTGAAATTTGCATATCCTAATGCTTCAAATATAATCCTTACATAATCTTCCAAACACAAATCTCCTGGAATCTACTTCAAAACTAATAGGAATTGTTCTTAGTATCAACTTAACATAAATCGGTTTCACATTCCATTGGCTATCATCAACGTCGTCCCTTGAATTCAAATTAAAAATTGATTCAGTATATAAAGTAGTATCTACTACACACTCATCTTTATGATCATCTACAGTTAAAAAATTAAGAGAATATCTTTTACATTGGGGAGCTGAATGTCCCTTCTTGCCGCATTTGTGACAATTACAGTTCTTGTAAATACAAGCGCTTGCTAAATGAATTGTTCTGCCACAAACAAAACACTTACTGGTAAATTTTCGTTATGAGGACACCCGGCGATTTTGAAAAAATGTTTGAGTGTACTTACGTATTTTGATGCGTAGATATCGAATCCAAAAGAAAAAAGCGGCGCTCTCCCTTATTTACAAAGTTACGGCCCTTCAAAGTTCAGAAAAGGGCAACTTTTCAGCCTTCTTTTTCACAAAATAAACTATTTAAAAACACAAGCATTTATTCACTAGGTAACCTTTACACCTTATTCCTCCTTCTTTGACACTTTTCACTTCAATAATCAACATTTTTCTTATAAAAAACTCAATTTAAAAACGAATGCTTCTCCTGGTGACATTCTTCTATTTCTAGGTTAGTTACTAGTGACATTTCAGAAAAAAACGGT
>WOGP01004741.1:0-13732 GCA_015342065.1 Leptinotarsa undecemlineata
AGCACAAGCAAAGAAAACAAATGACCCTGTTAGGTTCACGTTATCGAAATTTGTCCATCAAATGAATAACTTTCAATAAATCAGATATTTCCTCGTTTCCGCTTCTATATGTGCATTTCGCAGAAATTAATAAAAAACAAAATGCTGTACCATGCGTGTGGTGTGTTAGTTAGAAACGTAGTATTAAAGTCAGCTGATACCGCAACAGCTGTCCATTTGTCTGTTTACGCTCCATGTGAATTTTAATCATGTTGCGATTCAACTTTAGATTCAGTTTCGATAATTGTGCATAGAATTAATCGTGGTGAACTCGAATTTCAATTTTACAAACTTCAAAACCTAATTTAGACTTCTGTTTATGAACTGTGTTCTTCGCAAATTTCATATATTTAATTCTCTAGAATCGCAACGATTTATTTTGTACCAAATATCCTTTAAGATTTTCAATGCACAAACAGAACTTATTAGGTTCTTGCAAAATAACCTAATATGTCAAGTGTTTTTATAGCTCCATAACTCAATATATATACAGTGTAATCCCCAAAGTATGCACCATATGGGAAACTTATTTATTAAGGATTTTTCGACAAAAAGTTATACCTGACAAAAGTTTGTGCATCCCCTAAAATAAAACATGCACCAACTAAATACAGTAAAACACACGTAATATACGAGGAGCCTTCATATATTTCATTTTGAGGCAAGAGTAAAGTACTCTTATTTTGAAAAATCCCAGGAAATATTATTCAGCAATAGAAAATACATCCAGATTTAAAGTTATGGTCGTCTAAGTGAAGTTTAATTTTTTTAACCATTTTTTAATGGGGTCTACGAAAATCAAAATTTGTTAAAAAGATAAATAGACAAATATACCACGGTTCATTTTAAAAGCCTGTAATATTACAAATTACACAACTATGGTGTTAACCACGATCAATTTTTTTGAAGAGTAAAATAATTTTCAAAGTTCTTGGTGCAAAGTTATTTTATTTTTTGTTAACACCGAAAATTACCCAAAATCATACAGTAGTGTAACAAGTACTCAATATTCAATGATATCAAATCACAAAACATCAAAATGAAACATATATTTCGCAACGAACTCATTGATTTTCTGGAGATTATTTTGGAGAATTATTTTGGACATTTGGATATTCATGAACAATGAAAATAAGCAACAAAAAATGAATTGTGGTGGGCAATAGGATTTTACGGGATTTCTTCTGATGAGTTTTAAAAAATCTAAATATGGTTCTAACGCAGTGTGGATCTTCATTCAAAGCAAAACATAGTAATAGTAAGTTGAACACATACTATTCATACTACATCTAACGCAATATCGTATCCGATATTGGGAAATGTATCAGAACATTGATGAGCAAATGTGTTTTTTTCTCTGAATTGATCACGAGTCCATTGTGGCAAAATCATGTTTCAATCTCAACGAAATAATTTTTACATGTGTTTTCATTTGATTCCTTGAAAAGTGGGTACACAGGACCGTATCGTCAGCAAAATTCAACAGATACTTTCCTATATTCAAAAATTGATGAATATGTTTGGAATAAATCTTTTCCTATTCTTAAAAAACTTTAAGAACAACTTTTTGACACTACCCTCTCTATTTCAATATAATTATTTGTGAATCTCTTGAATATTATTTTGAATTCGGACCTGACCTAAGACTTAATTCATTCGTAAGTCAAGATTTACATAAATTCCAAATGGAAATATTTCACCTTAGAGTTTCTGCCTTTGGAAATATTTTAGAATTTATTCAAAAATTATGAGCAGTTATTTTGCCCCAATTTTTTTACGAGATAAAAAACTAAATTGACAGTCTTCCCTAGATCTGTGAATTTGTATGCATATCCTTAATTCATACTATTACTGGGTCTGTTTATTTCAATTTCCAAGTGAATACAAGAAGATAATCAAAATAAAACCCAAATATTCTTGATGCAATAAACTATTTTCGTGGACTTATAAAAATCGTAACCGGTGAAATTTTCAGTTCTAATCAGCTTCTCCTTTTCAGATCAATGATGATGGACTATTGGAAATGGTCAAACAGTATTGCCAAACAAGACCCATATGGCCAAAGCCTGATTGATTCCTCTGTCCGTTGCTCTTCGAAATCAAAGCCGTCTCTATTCACAGTTGGAGACAAATACATCGCATTTAGGTTTTCTTTCCTGGATTTCCTGGATTTGGTTTGCGGCTCGCTGATTTTATTTGGAAAACAGCCTCGTCGTCCGCTGGTGAATCCGCTGAATGGAAAGAAATTAATTTAAAGTCCACATCCAATTAAGGTGAGGTGGTGTTTTATATGGGGAATTAGATTATTTACTCAGTTAATTACGTAATTATGCGTCGATGTAGATTCTGCGGGTGATATAATTGTTTGGCTTTTAGACTTGTACAGAGGTTTAATTTGTTTGTTGGTGGGCGTGTCTCGAGGTTATTATGTCATGTTTTGATGTGTTTATCTCCATAAAATTTATGAAAAAATATTGTTTTTTAGGTTTATGATGATTCGGAATATTTGCAAACAATTGAAAAGGAATTGAATATGTTGAAGCACGTGTTCCGATTCTTTTCAATCAATGTGACTAGTATAGTGGCAAATAATTACTTATAGGGTATAATGCTTATGGAGTCATCAATAGCAGTTTATTTTTCGTTTCTCTCCAACAACACAGTAACACCTGTGTGAGTAGTCAATTGAATGACAAGGCTGGGAATTCCTTCTTCTTCAAAAGTGAAAACCTTGTTCAACCAACAAAGTTGGCGTCATTAGGGAATGACCTACACAAAACTTAATTATATCTAACATGGTACATTTTCAACTTTAGTTATATCAATTATTTCTTAAGTAAAAAAAATTGAGCTTTTCGAAGAGGCTCCAACAACTGAAGGGTCTTGTATAGTTGAGACATTTTTGTTCGCTTTTTATAAATAGAAAGCTGAGTGAACCTACAGGAAAGAACCCAGGATGTATACAAACAAGTAAACATATGGGGAGAAAAAATTCACTTAACACTCAATACATCTAAAACTGTGATGATGGAATTCACAATTAGTAACTGACCCGAACATTTTTTTATCCATGAAAATGGGGATGTGCCAAATGAATCTTGTACTTCTACAAAAATGTTAGGCGTCACCTTGGACTACAAACTCACATAGACTCCTCATATTGAGACCCTCTGTATTAAATTGAGAAAAAACTGCTATGCTCTGAGATTCATGGCTATTTTTTGTAGTAAAGAGATTTCACTGAGCTTATACTATGCGACCATAAACTGCCACATGAGATATGGAATTTTGAATTGGGGTACCGGATCTGCTGCTCGAAGAATATTTATTTTGC
The DNA here is from genome assembly GCA_015342065.1 of Leptinotarsa undecemlineata. Taxonomy (NCBI): domain Eukaryota; kingdom Metazoa; phylum Arthropoda; class Insecta; order Coleoptera; family Chrysomelidae; genus Leptinotarsa; species Leptinotarsa undecemlineata. Next base: position 3,374 of record WOGP01004741.1, read on the forward strand.
AAAAAAATGCAATAAGAATCATTGCCGGTATTGGTTGAAGAGAATCAATTAGAGATGCTTTTAAAAATCTCAAGATACTAACTGTTGCTGGTCTCTATATTTATGAATTGTGTATATACGTTTATAGAAACAAGCATAATACACCTTTTCAGCAACATAATTATCCAACTCGTTCTAGAGACAAACTGATGCCCAATATTCATAGAACAACTCTTTATCTTGGACCAAAAATGTTTGATAAATTAGAAGAATCAATGAAAATAACACCAAATCTTAACATTCTTAAAACCAAGACTGAAAAAGGCACTTATTGAAAAAAATTGCTACACACTTGACGAATTTTTAACTGTTTTTTTATATTTTAATGACCAAATATCACAACTATGTGATAAAATTAACTTTTATTTATTTATAATTATTTTTCTACATAATCTTAGCCAAACAAATAATTATATGTGTATACCTATATGGATATATTTTTAGATTATTGATTACTACAAACATTATAAAGTACAATGTACTTTTTAATAAGGAAATAATAAATTATTATTATTTTAAATTTGTTTTTTCTTCTTTTACTGATTCTGAAAATTTTTATCGGAACTTTCAAAATAGTTTCTTCCAAACTCGGAATATGATTTCGTCAGCAACTGCTTGGGAAATATTGCTCTGAATATTTTTGTTGACGAACATATTTGAAACATACTACAAAAATTAGCATAGCACTCAACAATTCATTTGCCAGTGTTTATGAATTATGCTATATTTTTCATTCATCTGTCAATTCCTTACCTTAATTAAATTATCCTTTGCTTTGTTCTATCTTGAATATTTCAACTTTTCTCAAGCATACTTCTATACTTTAGAGAAAAGTTTGCAGTCAAACGTTATTTCTTCAATTCTGTTTTTTTTCTGCGTTTTTTTAGCTTCTAGAGCAGGCTATGAATGCCAACTTTTTTTCTGGAATCCTCAAATACATCACTTTTTCATTTAAAACAAATTTTAGCTCAAATATTTGAAAGTTTATATGATAAAAATTTCACTTCGTTATGTAATTTTTTTGTATCTGAGATGTATACTTTCACAGTATGATTATTTTTGTTCAGGTATGAGTTATTTATTTTTTAATATAATTCCAATCGTGACAAACATTCTTATTTTTCGTGGTATCAATGAATTATTGCTACAAATGATTTTTTCTGTGCTATTATATATTAAAATTCACTACCAGCCTAAAAAATTAAACTTAATATAAAGTCCCTGCAAACAGTTGTAAAATAATAAATTTTTCCGAAAAATTGCTGCCCTGATACTTTTTGAACAGAATAGGAAAAAAAGTTTATTAGTCGTTTTTTGACGGTTCAATTTCAACAAGTTTCACATTTAATATTAGAAATAAGAGATGAAATCAACTTCATCTTTTCAAAATGATTATGATATAATAATTTTGTCCTCTTAATATTCCATTCCGTGTACTTAATGAAGTTGGGGGCAGTTTAAATCTGTCTGTTTAAAATCTGTTTTTCCGTTAACCAGTTGTCGTAGTAGGTAGTTATTATTATTTTCCGTGAAGCATTACCAGAAATTTATGACTTCTTCAACTATCATGTTTGTGTCAACAATTTCGACTTTCTTGAAACGTGAATTGGATCTATCTCTACCGTCTTTCAATTAGTATCTTGATTAAATTATCTTCTTTATCGGAACAAATACAAATACCACTCAATGCGAACATATTTTCCAATGTCTAAAATATCTTCATAACGTCCAATTTCATTGTACATAATCAATAATATTATACAGATGATTAGTTTTATGTTCCAATTAAGAAACTTGCATATATTATAAAAATGATTTATTATTTAAAATGTCAAACCTCAACAGCTGCTAACTACACCTAAAAATTCCGATATGATCATATATATTGTATAATATTATGTCTTAATAATTTTCAACAAGGTCCGATAATTTATAAACGAACTTGAAGAATAACTAATACAAGAGAGCAACGACTTTTCGTTCAATGACTATCTTGAGCCTTTATTATTTCAGTACCTATGTATGTATTTTTGAAAAAAAAAACTTTTTGGCTTTCTACTTCTCCATCATTGTTTCTGAGGTAGGAAATTTATAATTCGAAACGAAGATAAATCGGAGCCTATATTTCTATTTAAGTTTCTATTTCAGTTCAAATGGAATAAAGCCTAATTCACAAATTTTATGTAAAACCCTATAACTTTTATTAGACCGTTTGATTGTATATGAAATTCTTTATTCAACACAAGTGTTGGGGCCATTGAAGGCCATTTTCTTTAAATTCAGTTTGGCGTCACTATGACTCAATCTGTATGGAAATATCAAGTATCATTTACCTCGAAAATCTCTATAGAAAAAACTTATGCAGTACATTTTTCTGTGCCAGTCAAAATTAGGAAGTTTCAAAGCTTTTTAATTAAATGAATAAAAATAAATAATGTACTTTTTCAATGGAACATATTATAAAATTGAACATATTATTTTCAACATTTTTTTAATGTAAGAGTTTCCACTTAAATGGTATTGAAATTTTCGAGATATAAATGAAGTAAGAGATGCAGTTGGAAGAAAATTACAAAAAATTTATGTGTTGTCGCAAAATTCCAATTCTTGAATTTTCTACGCAAATACTGAGCAACTTTCCTTTTGTTTCTCAAGATATTTGACAATATGTCCATGGATGGCGTCATAATGCAGCCATTTTCAAGAAAATATACAATTGTTTTAGATCTATCGTTGAAAAAAAAATTATATTCTATCGAATGATCTGAAAATACACAGGGTTTTATTTGAAATTCTTGACTTGGGATCCTTTTTGTTCAAACCGAAATTGTTTTTCCATTAGACCAATAAACTATAGTTTCATTCAAATGTCTCACCCCAGAAACAAATGAATGACGTCGTGTACAATGTTTTAATTTGCACTCGGTATAATGTACAAATAATGATTTCAATCCGAAAAAAAAATTTGAATTTTATGTGATATTGAAAATTGATACGTACTCAAACAAAATATTTAACTGCTATCAATATAATTAACGTAAGATCTGGTTTCCATCAAATAATTGATCATCTGGAACGCTAATCACAAACGTATTCTTAGACAATTTCTGAAAAAATTCAAGTGATTGAAAAACTGAATAATTCCTGTCAAAAGCAATTCACCCTGTAAGTCAAGTATACACAAAGTATCGTACCAAACGCGGCCTTTCTTACACATCTCTATTGAACCGTACAATTACCTTGAGCAACTCAATAATCAATTTTTGCAAACTGACTTTCTGGGACCCTGCATTTATGAGCGGTTTTTATGAGTTTATTTTCTTTTTACCTGTAAAGTCAGTGACCGCCAAAAAAGTGAAGTTTACGATTTCATTGTATTCAACAGTAGTTGATTCTTTCACAGAAACTGCCCCAACGGCCTTGATGTTTTACGATTTGTTATGCACATTCATTGAAAACAGACAGTAAAAATCCAACTTTGGTCGTTATTTTCACCAAGGTTTTTTTACTCTAACCAGTTGGCAATTCTTGTTAAATCTTCACAGCTTTGGAAATAGGTGTATACGTTAAATATTTTTTGATCGCTGTCAATATATGCCTGTTTTTAGGTGAAGAGATTGCTGTGGTTTTCGGTAAATATGTGACCGAAATAATATTAATAATATTAGAAATAAAACCGAGAATATTCTTAAAAATGAATAATGAATAAATTCACCTATTACTTGCATTGAAAAATTGGTAAGGTGATAAAAACATTTTTATCAATTTGAAATAAGTTAATTCAGTTTATATTCTTGAATTACACAAGTGGAAATAAATCATACATTCCTACTATTTATGCCATATACGAATTAGAAGAAAGTCTCTAAAACCTACAATAAACATGAAATGTTTTTTCTCTGTCACTTCCAATTCTCAAAATCAATCTGATATAGAATATATAAAAAATGTGAATATCTGAAACAGAACAAAAGTCACCACATATACATAGTTTGAACTTCTAAAACGTCAATACTTCGAAGTTGATCTGTTTTACAATGAGATACCTCATATATTCTATGTGGAAATCTGACTTTTTCTAGAAATGTTCCATTATCTCTTCAAATTTATACACAAAATGTCACTGTTTTCAAATAAATGTATTTGTTTGAATCAAAATTGTTGTTTAAATTGGCTGTAAATTTTTTGATACAATGAATTTAAACTCTGAATTTCCATTCTATGAAACTTTGAAATGAAAAAATAGTTATTTGAGTTGGTATGGCTAATTTTTAGATAAAATAAATGTATTGTTTAAATTCGCAGATATTCAATGACAAAGTATCTTATAATTATTTTTGACACCCAGAATACTAACTTTTCGCCAATCACAATTACATACCTCACAATGAGAGTCACTTTTTATAGAAAATGGAAATTCAAAATCATGATGGTAAAGATTTACTATGTGCCACCCCTGAAATATGAACTTCCAGATAACTTCGAGTACAAAATTAAAATTCAAAATCATATTGGAACCTATGTTTTTTTCAACAGAACCATTGTATCAATAGCGTTTCATATATTACGTTGTGTATCATTCTAATGGATGGTATCTGATTCTAATCCATAAGGAATGTTTGGAATACAAAAGTTATTTTCTTGTAATTCAATGTTCTTGTGAAACTAGTTATTTCAAATGGGTTTTTTTTCCAGTTTGTATCTAAAAGACATTCATTTGCGCTATCTTCACATCCACGTTGAGAGTGTCCATTCTTTTTTTCAAAAGTTTTCCATATTTTTGGTTCAACGACGGAGAAGCCAAAAATATTTTTCTCAAAAACTAATTCCTCTTAAAAATATTCCAGTTTCAATTTAAACAGACAGTCGTTACTTGAAATAAATAAAAAATGTATTTGTCACAATTGTGTGCAGTTTGATCGAAACAAACGGTTGTTTGGTTTTATTGAACTGTTCTTGACTCAAATAACTACATTTATATCAGAAAATGATCTAAACAAATGCTATACTTTTATATCGCCTTCGTAGATATAATGACGCAAATGCCCCAAGAGAAAACATCCAACATTTTGAAACGAAAACACTAACAGGATAGACATGAAGCGGGAAAAGAGTAAAACCGAGTAGTACCGCAATAATATATCGAGAGCTGCATTCCAAGTACGGCGGTGTTAGAATCAAAAATCCAATTATACCAGATAATTTTCAATAGAGAATACTCGATTTAGCGAGCGGTTAGTTCTCTCACATTCAAGGATAGTATTAATTACCCGAGGATTAATGTTATATCGACCGCGTTGAAATTCTACTAAAAGGAGATTTACGCGAAAATTAAATCGTTCAAATTCCATAAACCTCTTATCGTCCCCAAGTTACCGCATCGGTTTCTATACGATGAGTTGTGTGTTGGTCGAAATTAGTACGAAAAACTTGAAGGATAATGATCGGAAATTCGTTCGGAAAACAAAAGTTTGTTTATAGATTCGTTTGTAAGCTTCCTTGATGTGCTATTCACACAACAGTAGCTTAAGATATTCCCCCATATATAATTATTATATGACACCAATACCTTATTACCCGAACCAAATAAAATATGAAGTTGAAAATACATTTCTTTGAACCTTAAATAGTTTCGGTGGGAAAATTTGAACATTAAAAATTTCTGTTCATTCAAGAGGTTTTGGAATATGGACAATATTCAATTGTTTTGGAAGCAAACCACTGTCCGATCTTAATAATAATAGTGTGTTTATTTTCTTATACACTGATATAGATTATTAATCGAAAATAAACAAGATAATCACAGAAGCCATAGAAATCTATAGATTTTTCGTGATGAGACTATGTTGTGACTACATTACCCTTACATTTCATTAAAAAATAATGAGTGACCAATCAAATAATAAATAAACCTAATAACAGAAACAGACAGAATCCGATCTTGAATGCATACATGTAGATTGACTTCGATTCTCGATTGCGTACACTTTTGATGGATTGATTGCATTTATCTCAGACTTGAAACTCCGAAATTTCCATAATTTTATTATTGAAAACTAACCTAGCCTACAAAGTTGAAGATAAGTGTAGTAGGCTAGATCATATAATAATAAACGCCTTAAAATTGAGTCGAGTGCTAAATTTGCAGGTATATTTTTGTGAAATGAATCATCATAGTACTTCAAGGAGCCTGCTGAAACAAATAATCTCATCAATTAAGAATGGTCCTTGAAGTAATATCTCAATTATTTCTAATTTGTGCAATTAAGTATTTGTAAATCCAATGTTTAGAAGAAACGGAGAAGACTGACCTTGACTATAGGACGAATTGATTTACAGCTCCTCTCAGTAAAAAATTTTCAAGAATATTTCCCCAAAATACAAGCTTTTGTGACAAAAACTTGTTTTTCATTAATGGACAAATTACCAAAGAGTTATTATTGTTGCTGAGGCGATGAAAACTTTCTACTCTTTGGATAGTTCGAACACAAATTTCATACAGTTGATGTTTGGGTTACTTTTCTTGGAAAACTAACCCAAAAACCTAACAAATGAGCGTATCGGTTAATTTATTAAATCAATTGGAAGCGATTGGAAAATATTTTACAAGAATGTTTACCTTTTCGATAAAACGAAATTCTATCCCACCATTTTGTCCGGTATGACATTGATTGAATGATAAATTATATGTTAGATCGATTGTTCAAAAAGGAACCATTGATACCACCACGATTATCTGATATAACACCTCTAGATTGAATCAGGTATGTGAAAAATATAACTGTTGCTTGCACAGAAATCCTGAATGAGATTTTTGAGAATGTTAGAAAATAGATATAGAGTTTTGAACATTTAACAACACAGTTCTTATTTTTTTTTATAAATATGAGATAAACTGTTAGGTACCTAAACAATACATTCGGAATATCCCTAAAAATGACTCAACTCTCTATTCCCTTTCGACTAAATGAATAAAGAAGTCAAATATCCCGGCGTAACCTTTGCACAAAGGTTTGTACTACATTTGAAAAAAATTTTCTCGTCAGTCAATATAATGTACGTTTTTTTGATAAGACAGGGTAGGCTATTTTATCAAATTGAAACCATATTCATTTCTTTAAAAATACTGAGCTTTGATAAAAACATTAAGTATATTTCTGAGATCGGTATCTTATATTCGTGAGTGATGAACTGGGTTTTTCTGATGTAAATTTGTTCACATTTTGTATGTTATATTCAAGAGTATTTTCAATTTTTGTTAGCCCTGACGAGCATATAACTTTCTTTTGATTTCAATGATTATTGTTATAGTTATTTGCAGAACTGCGACAATTGAACTTTGCCTTTTGCTAAAACTTTACATATGTAGATGAAACTTGGTAATGTAAAAAAAATGTGGTTGTAGTAATGAAGACGTTTATTATTATTACTACGGAACGGATTTTTATATGGAAGTTTTTGTGTATAATTCAATAATTTTGTATTCCAATACAACTATAATTGATAAGTATTGCTATCATAAAATAGCTAATATATTGAGGATAGATCGATTCTATACCCTGTATAGACTTCAACATATTCCTCGACTGCTTTAAATATTTTTGCAAACAAATTCAATCGTCTAAAACCGCTCCTGAGAAAATTTGGTTATGCACCTGCCACCCGCAAATATAAATCTAATTAATTAAGGAAATCAATTAAAGGATTGGTGGCCTCTAAGAAATGATGGTTCCAGAATTAAAGTAAGCCCTCTGGTGTTAATATATAGCCGTGGAAACAATCGTCGCGAAGTTTTATTGCTCATTCAATCGGCACTTTCTCAGGTTTCTTCAACAGAGAATGGGTGTAAGACAATAAAACCTGATGCATTGTCATTGTATACGACACAGAGATCCTACGTTGATCAAAGGCAAATTCTAAATTGAGACGAATAACGAAATGTAAATTTTAGGGCGAAATTATAACGAAAGTAAACAACTAGAAGGGAAATGGGAATATAAATTGTATTTTTGTAGTTTCAGAAAACAGCGTCAAGATGAGCCCAACTATGATGAATTCAATAAGAAAGGATATACAATATCTATATATTTTCTATATCGAAAATATAATTACAAACATATCGTTCGACCTATATAACTATAATTGTCAAACTAGAGATTGTACCCACCTATATTGTCTGAGAGTTGGTTTCAAATATTTCTTCAAAAATTCAGGAATATCAGTAAATTTTCTTCAAATTTCCGACTCATATGCGTACAGAAATGACACAAAAGACATTTTTCCAAACTTTTTTTCTGATGATGCCAATTTGGTTAGTGAAACGTGCGTTCGAAAGTGTTTTAGGTAATGTGGAAACAATGTTATTTTGGACACAGAATGTTGAAAATCATTCGATCATTGTAAAAATGGACATGCATGAACAAACTGGAAGACCAAAGGTTCCATAAAATATGTGAACATTATGAATAATTTTTGTATCTTTATGAAGATCACTATACACTTGGTTGGTTATCATATGTTTTTATCATAGATATAAATTATTTATGATATAGTGAAATAAAAGTATAATTAATGAATTATCGCATTTTTTCAAAAAATAGATAATTACCATGATTTCAAAAGAACAGTGTGCTTGTGAATTTTTATACTAGTAGATTGATTAAACTTATACATCTTTTGATGTGTACTTCCAGAATAGTGAAAAACATTTATTCAGATCAAGCTACAATGATATAGTCGAATGACATTTCAGGCTAAACTATGAATTATTAGAATTCACAAAGAGTACTCAACAAATTCAATAACTGTCAAAATTGTCTCTGACATTCTAAGAAAACGAGTAATTTGAAAGTACCATCGATGTAATTGAAATAGTTAAGAGCAGAATTAATTAATTTATACATAAGAATTCGAATAAAAGAAATTGGAATCAAATTCAATACAGTTGAAAAAGTTTATCTGCATGAAAATGAAGAAAAACTTGAAGATCCTCAGGACATATACAATACTTGAAAAATGAAAGAACACTTATGCAGACACCAAACATTAAAATATGCATATTATCAAATTCCTTTCCTCCACATAGTTTTTATGAAAAATATTAATGTTTCGTTTCAGATTATTTAATTTTACAGTTTTCATTTACTATTTAGTTTTATTTTCATTTTGATTTGATTACTGATATTTTAGGCAATTAATAAAAATGGTGACTTTAAGAGTATATTTGTAGTTGTTGTCATGAGTCATATAAAATAAACTCTAATAGTTATATCAGAGGTATTCAACTTTATAGGAAATGAACTTTCATGTAAATTAATTTCAAGAAGCTAAAAAGTACACATTCAACAACGCAATCGTTCAAAACGGCATCATCATAAGTACAATTAGAGAATTATAGATAAAAAACGATGTTTCCTCGGCTAATTCAGATGTGTGACAAAAACCACCCTAAAATAATTGTTTATTCATTGAAACATTTTACTACTTGTATAGTTACAAAATATTAAAATTATGAAATAACGAGAACAAATTGAAAGATAAATATGGTAATTTTACTGTCAGTTTTATTGTTTGTATAATTTTATCTGAATGATCTTTTGCCAGTAAGTAAAATAATCTAAAATTAATGACTGTTTTGTCCCAATTAACGCCAAATATGATCTTCGCAGACAAATCGCGACTATGGAAAACGTTCACATTGCCCTACGTGACGTATATCGAGGAACGGCAACACTGTCAGATGACTAAATTGGGCCTGAGAGCCTCACCATGCGAATGATGGACGGACATATTTAGGGTTGAAACGTAACGAATGTCGGCATAAGCCGCCATTAGGGGTTCATTCCCTTCTACCTTTCCACATCGTAGTAATCACTGTTTTAATTTACTTCAGGAAATCATGAAAAGCAATCGAGAAATTATGAGCCATGCCAGTTCTGTAGTTTCGGTAAGATATGTACTGATTACCTGAGAAAAAATGAGCTCTGTGTGGAAACCTCGGTGGAAAATGTAAGAGTGTTTAAAATCTATCATCAGCCCTTGACACGGATGAAATTAATGCTAGTTACTTTTTGAATCACGCGATTTTCTTTCTATTCTATTTCTATTTCGGGAACAAATGCTCAAAAGTTTTATTACTTAATAAGTTTCTATTTGTATTTATTTATTTATTAAGTAGGCAAGCCTAATATACAAAAAAAAGAAAAATTACAAATTCATAAATATCTCACGGCATTAACTATGTAAATATAATAACATTTTAAAGTACCTTTCAAGGAAAACCAAATATACATACATATATATATATATAGATTGTTGGGT